>PVKU01010735.1:0-49405 GCA_004027475.1 Anoura caudifer | reverse complement strand
TGAGGAAACTGTGGTGGTGGTGGTAGTAATAATGAAGACAGTTAAATGAATAGCTGTTATCAAATATGCAATTTCCTCAAGTTTCATTCTATTGAAGTCAAACAATGACAAGGTATCTTCCTTACTCATCTAACAAATAATTTACCTTTAAAAAATATAAGGATAAAAAGGTAAATGTAAAGCCCTGCAGAGATGAAATCCAACAGTTTTTCTGATTATTGAGGCATCAAATGCCTGACATTATATTTAGAGGTATCTTGATACTGTGTCATGGGTTTATCAGCAGTTCCACAAGTTCCTACTCCAACTCTGCCAGTTATGCTCTCAGGTGAAGCAAAAATACTCCTCTTTACCTGGCCTTTTTTGTTTTTAGAATAGGCTCTGTTGTTAAACTGTTGCCATTTCACTTTCTGGCCCTCTCTCCTGCTCAAGTTCTTTTATTCTCTGTGCTTTTTTCAAAGCTTTCTTCTTTTTATATTCACATTGCTGGGCAATCATTTCTTTTTTTGACATGGGTTTGCTGCCACTGTCCTCCTTTGCCTTCCTTCCTTCTTCTACAGGCTTCAGGTTCAACGGTGGAGTCACAGCATTGCCGTAGCCAGCAAAGGTGATTGCAGCGGTGCCGCTTTCTTCATCTATCTCCTCAATGTCCGCTTCATAACACCTGTAAAGATATCATGTGTCCATCTTCACTCCAGATTGCCATACACTTGTCCCCTATTTTCCATGAATGAGTAGGCTGAGCAGAAACAAAACAGTCTGAATTTGCAAGAGTTTCCGAAAGTTGAGTTGACAGAAGATCTTTGGTTAGTTCTATAACTTCTTGTAAATCTTTCTTTAATTTTAGTGAACCTTCATTTTCTCCATTTCCAGACAATGCAGCTTCAACTTGCTGGAGTTGAGCTTTGTAGCTTTCCAGCCGTTTTGCTAGATCCTCTGACATCTTGCATGGGGTTGGGGGCAGGAGGGCAGGAAGGGGTCAGGGCAAATGAGCCCGGGGGTGGGAGGTGGGCAGTGGCGAGAGTGGCGGCAGCAGCCTGCAGTCTTCAATATTTTTAAAAACACAAAGAAAAAATGTTTTGCAAAGCATTCTGGACCAAAAGTCCCTTTAAAAAGCTTTAATATAGCCACCCCTAGTAAGATTTTAGAAAAGGTAGAAAGAACATGCCTTAATGAATGAACCAAAAACATATAACTAGGCCCCCACAACACTAACAGCTTTATGATCATGATTGAAAAGCATTTACTTTGTTTTGCATCAACATGCTTTTCAAATTTTTCAAATTTCCAAATGTTTAAAACATGTACATGCCTGTGGTCTAGGAATTTATTCTTGAAAGGAAACACCACTAGGTACCAATAAATGGAAAATCAAACTTTTGCCTCTACCAACTTCAAACAGAGGAATGTAGATATAAATGTATTTTATATCTACATTGTATGTATTTTAGTAGTGAGTTCAACTGGATGCCTTTCAAAATAGCAGTTTGAGGCTAATAGGACAATAAGCCAGAGCCAAAAATAATCTTAATTTTGTTTATTGTGGCTGTGAAACTGTAAGTAAAGCACAGACCTAAAGCCCAGATACTGCTAAAGGATTACCTAGAAAGCAGAGCCTGAGGTCAAGTTTAACTATTAAGATTTCATTAGGAGGTGCAACCCAGGGCAGTAAGGGTGAGGGGGGATTTGCAAAGGAAAACAAAAATACAAGGAGATGCAGCATTGAGCTGAAAACAACTTCACAAGAAACTACAGCCCATTACTCAGTCCCAAAGGACAGCTTCCAGACAAGCCATTCAGAACCATCATTGCTTGAGACCTTCTGTCCAAGGAGAGGGAGAGGAGTTTATATGCTGGCTACTTCTTGCTTTCTGCATTCTTTGAGGCAAGTTTGTCTCATGGGGCCCTCATGCCCCAGCTCTTCTGGGTGTGGCAACTGAACCCTCCTTTCACTTGCTAGGGAAGCAAGAGCAAGCTGAGTGAGCCTCACCGTTTTTCACTGGAGTCTAGAACTGGTGGCAGGAGCCAGAGCCTCCATCAGAGCCTTGGTGTGATAGAGGCCATGCTGAAGCCTGACCCTCACCCTGGGGAGGCTGTCCTGCCTGGAAGCCTTAGAAGCAAAGGCCAGATCTCTGCGCTGAGCAAGAAGCTAACCCTAAAATAGCAGTAGGGGTGGGACCCACCGAATCTGGGTAGGTGCATAAACTGGGTGTGGTGTAGTGTATCCTTCTTAAACCAGAGCTGTTCTTGTGCTGGTGTTCACTGATTCCCAGGAAACAAGGAGCCACTGGTTAGAGACAGCACTCATTTTGTGCTCAGATTTTGTAAATTGCATAATTTTTTCTACCAACCTGTCCTTTATTTCTCAACTGCCCCTAGTCACTACTTTCACTCTCTGCCCCCCCCCCCCGCTTTTTGAGGGGTAATGGGAATATATTAAAATTCACGTATTTGAGGACTACAGTGTGATACATTTTGGCAACTGTCTTTGTCTTGTATCTACCACTGTCAAGGCATGTGATTGTCTATTACCCAAAAAAGTTCCTTCCTGCTCCTGGCATTGCATCCTCTTCCATCTTCACCCCTCCCCAGGGAACTGCTTCCCCTAACTAGCTTTGACTCTTCTAGAATTTCACAAAAACAGAATGGCTACGGTCTTTTGCGTTTACCTCAGCCCCGCCCCCAGCACAATGTTTTGAGATGCATGCATGTGGCCACGTGTGTTAATATTGTGCCCCCTTTACTTCCTCACTCCATTTTGGAGAAAGTACTGTGTATGCTACATGTGGGCATGTTAATCTGCATCGCCTCAGTTGGAATCCTCACAACCACCCAGTTTTCCAGCCGTGGGACCGGAAGCTCAGGCGCTCAGCAGAGGAGTTTGGGGAGGTTCACTGAGCCAAGTTCTGGCAGTCACTCAGCCTGGCTGCCAACCCCACCACGGTCCACGGCCGGACCTGCGGCACCTGCTGTCAAGCTGCAGGTGGCAGAGAGAGCTTGGCCGAGTGCAGGCTCCGGCCCAAAGATGCCAGAGTCGCTGCCCCCACCCCACCCCACCCACCGGCCGCTGGGCCGCTCGCTGCGGATGAGCGCCCGGCAGTGAGACTTCAGGAGCAGACGCAGGGCAGCGGCCGATTTCCGCGCTGAGTGTGGGTGGGAGCCACCGCAGCCTCGTTTCTGCGGCTGCGTCACCTGCGGGCAGCGGGGCGCGCTGTCCGAGCCCAAATGTTTCCCTCCGCGTGCGGGCGGCACTACTTCCAGAGGAGACTCGTAGGCGGAGCGCTGCGTCCTGAGGGGAAAGGTGAAGCGCTGGTTGGAGTGCAGCCTCCACCCCTTGCAGAGGTGGCTGCTCGTCCCTGCCCGCAGGAAAATAGTGGGAAAGAGTGGTTCGGATTTGTTTTCTCCTCCACGCATCCTCCTCATTATGATAATAACAGACTTCATTTTAAGGACGTTGTGGAAACATTAGGGTGTTTGGCCCTCTGGCATGGAACGCCCTCCCTACCGCTTTTGTCTGGCTGCTTGACGGGCAACAGCTGCTCCATTTTTCTTATTTCTGTCGTGGTCATTGGGGCAGCGCAGGGACTTACAGGAAGGCTTTGAGGAAAAGCTGTTGCGAAACTGTCCTGAATGACTGCCGGCCGCTTTCAGCCAGGAAACAGCTGTCATTTTTTTCCATATCAATTAGAGAGAGGAAAAAAATCTGTATTTTCTCTCACAGTTTCATTATTTTAGAATTAGTGTCTTCACTGGTATAAAGCTATCATTCGTCTTTACGCCATCGCCTTTAATGTTGTAGTCCTTCGCTACTCAAAAAACTCATACGTAACCAAGTTGTCTTTGGACCTTTCTTTTCTGTTCCTCTCAGAAATAATGGGATTTCACAGAAAACTGTGGAGATGGGTGATACAGACTGCGGGCCTTGGTGCTGCCTCGACAGAAACAGCTAGCGGAGGGGAGGGAGTGGGGTGGAGGATAGGGTTGGGGGGGAGGGTGGGTAATGTTTCTGGGGACCCCACAATTCTGTATTTTTATGAGTATCTAAAGAAAGTGGTCAGAGAAGGTGGAAGGCCACTGAACTTGAGAAAGTGGCTTGAAGTGAGCTGAGAAAGCATCTATTGTTTGAATATGCAACAACCTGCTATGACAGAAGAGTGCAGTAGAATGTTTTATAGCACCGTGTAAAGTCTGGGTTTAGAGCTTGTGACTGCTAATCTCCCGTACTCCTCGTTTATTTCTTCTCATAGTCTTATACTGTTGCATATTTTATGTGTTTAGTTATTGGCTTCTCTCCCCACTTGATAGAAAACCCATGAGAGCTGGGAGTTGTTTGTTCACTGTTGTCCTGGGGAGCCTAGCACAGTGTCTGGCAAAGTACCTGGGGTTTTGTAAATTATTTACTGACTCAGTGAATAAAAAACAAATATGGCACATCATTTAAAGGCATTGTGAGAGATGTACAAGACCAAAACAACATAAGAAAAACTGATCTCTTTCAAACCTGCTCTTTTCATTCTAGGGCAATAATTGATAAATAGCCAACAGATAGTCACACCACCATTGTCTTTTCCAAAGAAAAATAATGAAAGCAATAAGCTCTCACTTTGTTTTCCACTTCTTTCTAGGAAGTGGGGGGGAGGGGAAATGTGAGAGGGAAGGTAGGGTGAAGTGGTCAAAAGGTACAATCTTGCAGTTACAAGGCATGGGGGTGTAATATACAGCATTGCAGCCGTACATGGCTAATACTGTATTGCATATTTGAAAGTTGCTACATCTTAAAAGTTCTCATCACAAGAAAAAATTCTGTAACTGTCTAGTGACAGATGTTAGACTTATTGTGATTATTTCACAATATACGCAAATACTGAATCATGTACACCTTAAACAAACATATGTCAATTATACTGCAATTAAAAAAAAAGAAAAAGTAGTAGGAAAGTTTCAGGTAAAACATTTAGATACTTCACTAATAGTTCTAGGGCCTGAAAGAAATCCTGTTGGACCTTACAGAAGGTTAATCATTTGAATTAACTACTGATGTTACAAGCTACCCCCAAATTTTGTGGTTTAAACAAAGACCATTTTATTTGCTCATGATTCTTTGGGTTAGGAATTCAGGCAGAGCGCAGTGAGGATGGCTCTGCTCTGCTCCATGTTGTCTTGACTGGGGTGCCTCAACTGGATCCAGAGCAGGGTCTCTGTCTCTCTGTCTCATACTCTGTTTGTTGGTCAAAGCAAGTCAGAAGGCTAGCAAGCATGGATGGATTCAAGATTGGGAAATGGATTCAACTCTTAAGGGGAGAATGGTACAGGCACATTGCAAAAGGGATGTGGTTTGGATGAATGAAAGAAGCCTCACAAAAGAGTGCATTATGTATGATCCTCTTTATATGAAATTCTATAAAAGACAAACTAATCTTGAGTGACAGGAAGCAGATTGTCCAGGGCTGGAGGGTGGGAACTGATAAAAGAGCATGAGGGAACTTTTGGGGATGACAAATGTTCTGTACCTTGATTATGGTGGTATATGCATAGGTATATACATTTTATTATAATTAAGCAAGTTACACAAAAAAAGGGTAGGAAATTGGAGTGACCATCTTCAAAAATAATCTATACATGAAATCTTTCATTTGACAGAACCTGTAAAAGTCATCTAGTTCAGTGTCTCCATTTTACAAATAAGGAAAGTGGGGCCCAAAACAGGAAGTTGTCAAAGGATACTGTTAGTGACAAAACCAGGATTGGAACCCAGACTCCTGACCACAGTCTTCCTGTCACTTCTCCCACATCCTTCAAGACAGGGGAAAAGGATACCCTGGGCCTGAGTCCCACTGAGACTCACTTAGATGTAAGCATGTCTGGGAATAAGGGCTGGACCATGATATCCCTTTGTACTCTAGAAATTTCCAGGGGACTCCAGTGGGCATGTACTCTGATCCTAGTTCTGAGAGACTATCAACAAGTTCCTATAAGTCAGTATCTATAATAAAGGTAAATGGAGCAATATTTATAAATAGAATTGAACACTGTAAGGGAAAAAATAGAAGAGCAGCTATGCCATAGCCACCTGTTGTCTACAGTGTTCAGAGTCTACAGTGTTTAGGAACCTTTTGGGTTTCCTAAAAGGGTACTAGTAGAAAAGGACAAAGAGAGATATGTGACTATTGACACGGTATTATCTCCTTAAGCTTTACTAAAGTAATAAATCCATTTTCAGCTAAGAATTATTGTTAGCTTTTACAAAGTATTTCATATGGTAAAATAGAACTGAAATAATAAATAGTAGTATTGCTACCCATAGCAATATGCAAATGTTAGAACATTTAGGGAATTTGAAAATGTGAATACAGTCTGTTCTCAATCTTTAGTATAATGTCTTTACTGAGAAAAAAATGACTTTGATCCATGTCCAAAGTATCTCAGACATTTATCAGATGTATTCAACTCCTCTGGATGCCAAAGAACCTTTTAAAAAATATCTATGCCCCGACCAGGTTGGCTCAGTTAGTTGGGTATTGTCCTGCAAAGCAAAGGGTCACCGGTTTGAGTCCTGGTGAGGGCACATGCCAGTGCTGCAGGTTCGGTTCCCAGTGCAGGTGCATGGGAGAGGCAACCAACTGATGTTTCTCTCTTGCATTGATGTTTCCCTTTATCCTTCCCCTCTCTCTAAAAAAATTAATAAATAAAATCTTTTACAAAATATCTCTGAGAGGGCAGAATGATGTGGGCTGAAATGATTTGTGGCGGATTTCAAACAATTACCCAGAAACCTATGGACTTGAACTGTGGATGTAATCTGAACTTTTTGCTAACACAAAGTCACTTTTGAAATTATTTACCAAAACACTAAAAAATGATCAGCAAGGGAAGTTTAAGAGAACACCACTCTGACAGATTTCTGAAGCTTGGTTTTTTTCTTCATTTTAGTTTTGGGTTGTTATTTCACCATTTTTCTAATACCTATATTTTAAACATTTTATGTTTACATAGTAAGCATTTTATTAAATGAGGGGACACTGATTTGCATCTTGAAGTTGTAGTTTCTGTCTCAAAACTGCTGATTGAGAGGAGTCTCTTCCTTCACAAACTTAAAATGTAGTTACAGAGTCACTATCCTGGCCTAACACTAATGTCAGGTGGAAATTGATGCATTTATGGAAATAATTCAAGCCAAAAAAATCTACTCTTCTTTGGATTGCCCCAAAACTTTGGTTCAGAATGGATTCCCTTTGGTTTAACTTGGGTTAAAGAAGGCAAAACAATAGAGCATATAAGGGAATCAGCCTGAGGCTCTCTTAGTTTTAACTTCAGCAATTCTATAAAACTTAGCTCAGTTTAGGCCAGACATTCTAAACTGAAGACCTTTTTAGATGTTACACTTCTACTGCATGGCTGCCATGTTTGAAATATCTGAACTACTTATGTAGTATTATTCATAACCCTCATAGCCTTTACTGAGGTACACACATACATTTAGGTGGGTTTTTTTTCCCCCAATAGCATGGGGAACCATGTACAGATCACCAGTTCTACCTTAGGAACGCAAGAACGCAGCATGACATGAAACTCATGAGGGAAATAAACCAAGGCTTCCAGGTCTTTTACATACTTTCCCAACAACCTGGTCCCCACTTCTCACCATCACTGTTTTTCCTCTGCAACTGATGGTGGGCGTAATCGCCTCCTATTCATGCCATGGGTGAGAGAGGGATTCCTGCTCTAGAGTTATGGGGATGACTAGACACATAACACCTGACACTGAACAAGTGAGACTAACATCAGTTTATGAGTCACCTATACTCAGCCAAGGGGAGTACACTGAACACAGGACTACATGGGACAAAATGAACAACCTGTAGCTGGGGCGGGGAGGGGGGCAGGCTTCTTTGTAGAATCAAAAGAAGAGGGTGCCTCCTGGTTCTTATGGGAGGATATGACTGGCTTGTTTGAATTCTGAGGGCTGGCAGGGAACTGAAACCCTCTACTCAGGGATAAGCAGGAGTGATACCTGGCCTATTCGCTAGAGGGTTGTTTGGCTAGGGCACCTATCCTCTGGAGCAGAGAGGGAAAGGGAACTTGTGGTTAGGCCATTGGAGGTCTCCCAGTTTTCCCCAAATGTCAAGGCATATATAATATTGGACCTTCATTTTTAAGCCTTACATCACAATAGCAAGGTCAGGACATTATTTCTGGATTGCTATACACAATACTCTCTTATAACTGGGAGAGGAAAAAAAGGTAGAGTGAGGCAAAGGGTGCACGCAAACCTTTCTAATTTATACTTTCAAATAGACAGCCACAAAGCAAATGTTGACTTAATATCTTCATGTGCTAGCACTAGACTAGCAAGAGACTTAAAAGTGAATGGAATGTAGTCAGTATTTTGAAGGACTCAAAAGGAGAAGAAATAGAGAACATAAGCAGATTGTCACCATACAGAGCGATGGATGCAAGAACAAAGATCTGTGCATGTAAGAGCCCAGTGACAGGAGAAGTTCATTGAGCTGGGGCACAATGAAAGGTTCCACAGGCACAAGGGACAATGGCTCCAGAGCTGGCCTTGAAGGATCAGTGGGAATTGGCCAATCAGAGAAGGGAGGTTGGGAGTATCATATCAGAAGGACTAGCATTACCAAAGGTGGAAATGATCACATGTTAAAAATGAGTGATAGACTTCTGGCCAAGATGGAGGCATAGGTAGATACACTGTGTCTCCTCGCACAACCAAAATAAGGACAACAACAATTTAGAAACAAAGTAACAACCAGAACTGACAGAAAATTGAACTGTATGAAAGTCCGACAACCAAAGAGTTAAAATAGACACATTCACCCAGACTGGTAGGAGGGCCTGAGTTGGGCAGCCAAGTGGAAAGGGGTCACAAGAAAAAAAATGGTGACACCGGGCTTGCAGGAGGCAGCTGACAAACCTCAGGCGTGCAAGACGGCAGCGGGCTGGCCTTAGGCACGCAGGCAGCGGCTGGCAGACCCCAGGCATGGGGTGGCAACAGGCAGACCCAGTGAGGTGGCAATTGTGAAGCAGGGCATGGTGCACAAGGCGGCTGGCTGACTGGGCGATCCCACATTAGTGCACAGATAAACCAGGTGAAACTGGGGAGCAAGACAGACCGCACAACCCAGGGTCCCAGTACGGGGAAATAAAGCCTCAAAACACTGATTGAAAACACCTGTGGGGGTTGAGGTGCGGGGAGAGACTCCCAGCCTCACAGAATTCATTGGAGAGACCCACAGGGTCCTAGAACATACGCAAACCTGCCCACACAGGAATCAGCACCAGAAGGGCCCAGTTTGCTTGGGGGGAAGTGACTGAAATCCGACAGAGAGCAGAGCAAGCGCCATTGTTCCCTCTCAGACCCCACTCCCACATACAGCATCACTACCAGCGACTGGGCTGCCCCGCTCTGGTGAACACCTAAGGCTCCACCCCTTACTACATAACAGGCACAACAAGACCAAAAAAAAAAAAAGGCCCAATGGAAGAACAGATCAAAGCTCCAGAACAAAGGCAACTAAGCGACGAAGAAAAAGCCAACCTATCAGATGCACAGTTCAAACCACTGGTGATCAGGATGCTCACAAAATTGGTTGAATTTGGTTGCAAATTAGATGAAAAAATGAAGGCTATGCTAAGTGAAATGAAGGAAAATGCAAAGGGAACCACTAGTGATGGGAAGAAAATGGGACTCAAATCAATGGAGTGGACCAAAAGGAAGAAAGAAACAACCAAACAGAAAAGAATGAAGAAACAAGAATTAAAAAAAAATGAGGAGAGGCTTAAGAACCTCCAGGACATCTTTAAACGTTCCAACAATTGAATTATACGGGTACCAGAAGGGGAAGAAGAAGAACAACAAGTGGAAAACTTATTTGAACAAATAATAAAGAACTTCCCCAATCTGGCAAAGGAAATAGACTTCCAGGAAGTCCAGGAAGCTCAGAGTCTCAAAGAAGTTGGACCCAAGGAAGAACACACCAAGGCACATCATAATTCCATTAGCCAAGATTAAAATGAAGGAGAGAATTCTAGAAGCAGCAAGGGATAAGGGGACAGTCACCTACAAAGGAGTTCCCATCAGACTGACAGCTGATTTCTCAAAAGAGACCTTACAGGCAAGAAGGGGCTGGACAGAAGTATTCCAAGCCATGAAAGGCAAGAACCTACATCCAAGATTGCTCTATCCAGCAAAGCTGTCATTTAGAATGGAAGGGAAGATAAAGTGCTTCTCAGATAAGGTCAAGTTCAAGGAGTTCATCATCACCAAGCCCTTATTATATGAAATGTTAAAGGGACTTATCTAAGAAAAAGAAGATAAAAAATATGTATAGTAAAATGACAGCAAACTCACAATTATTAACAACCACACCTAAAGCAAAAACAAAAGCAAACTAAGCAAACAACAAGAACAGGAACAGAACCACAGAAATGGAGATCACATGGAGGGTTAGGCATAGGGGAGTGGGAGGAAGAGAGAGGGGGAAAAGGTACAGAGAATAAATAGCATAGACGGTAGGTAGAAAATAGACAGGGGGAGGGCAAGAATAGTGTGGGAAATGTAGAAGTTAAAGTGTAGGACACATGGACATGAACTAAACTGGGGAATGTGGGTGGGGGGGTGTGCAGGGTGGAGGGGAATGAAGAGGGGAAATGGGACAACTGTAATAGCATAATCAATAAGATATATTTTTTAAAAAGTGAGTGATACATTCTCCAGTGAGGATTGTGGGAGGCACTGTTAGCTAGGGATGGGGGAACAGGACTGACACTGTCTCACATAGGCAGTAAACTTCTTGACATTGGTCTTGTGATTTTGGATTTGACAGCAAAAGCACAGGCAACAAAAGCAGAAATAAACAAGTGGGACTATATCAAACTAAAATGTTGCTTATAGCAAAAGAAACCATCAACAAAATAAAAAGGCAGCCTACAACCAAATGAGATTAAATGTTTGCAAATCATTATTTGAGAAGGGGTAAATGGCCAAACTGTATCAAGAAGTCACACAACTTTCTCTGAATTCCTGAGGGTCCTAGGTGAACATTCATTTTGCTGAGTAGGACACTAAACAGCTAAAGGAAACCCCCTGAACGATCAGACCTTGTCAGTGGAACTTCATCTTAGGACACTAGGGCAGCAAGCCAATTTTGTCACTGGAGAATACTAAGCGTTAGTGATTGTAGGTCTTTTCTCCTAAATCAGTTCACAGAGACCAAGCTCCAATTTCCTGACTAGGGTTAAAAGCCTGGCTGTCAGCATCAGAGCAGCCCGTGGAGAACAGGAACTGGAAGCCTCACTGGCCAGTACATAGACTTGAACTGAAGTCTCCTGTTCTGCTACAGCAGCACCCCTTTCTGAGCGATGTGAATCCCTCAGAAAGTAAACCTGATTTGTACCAGAGTGGGAGAAGGGCAGGAGGGCCCAGCTGTGCAGGGTAAACAGTTAACAGTCAACAATTAACACAATGAAAGGATTTGTGGTCTCCCTCTGGTGCCGTGCTAGTGTTTTGAGGGGTCTGGAAAAAAGGAAATTACTTTGACATTCCAAAGGTATGTTATCGTGGGTGCAAAAAGACAATAGACAGGCTTAAGGTAAAGACTGGTTTTTGTCAAGGAAGATCCTAGTCTAGGACATGACTACCTGTCATAAATTGCTTTTAGTTAAGTTTTAATTTCGGCCCATCCTCTGTGGTTACTTTCAAGTTTGTAAGGCTGACATACAGGCCTCCCCTGAGCTTGTCAAGTTAACGTGGCTCATTTTTGTCCACTTGTACTGAAACCCAGAGGAAACATATGGACACAGGCACTGAGAGAAGATATGGCCTTGGGCAGAGGGTGCAGGCATGACGACTCCACAGGCAGGAACCCAGGGAAATGGATACCCCAAACTCATTCTCCCACCTACAAAATGCCTTCCAGCCCCTCTACTGCCTGCCCCAATTAGAAGCCAGAGGGCAAGGGAACCTGTCCATGTTGTTCATACAGCCAGGTTTCTGGGACACCGGACAAAGGAAAGAAGGGTATAGAGGGTTGTCTGAAGAGGCAAATGGCCATTTGATGTCAATTTCACTGTTTCATCCTTCTCTTCTTTACCAATCAGTAAAGAACACCCAAGATGCAAACCTTTTCAAGAGATGTCTTGAAATGACTGAATTGTAAAGTCTCTCAATCCGTATAAAAGAAGCTTTATACCCAAATCTGGGCCAAAAGCTACATCTGTATTTGGCAGAACAAACAAAGTCCTTGAACTTACTACCATCGATTTAAATCTCGTCCTTAGATTTCAGGCTACCTAATAAACTACACAACTTTTCTTTGACCTGTACAGTGAAAAAAATCTCTAAAAATTTGTTTTAATTAAACATCCCTGTGGTGTGTTTAATTTTTGTGAGAAAGGGAAAACTTGAAATAAATCCCATAGTTTAAATTCTACAGAGGTTTGCATAAATCCCAAGGACGAAATCATATTATAGTTAAATAACACCTTGAATAGTTTCCTACCATATTTCATAAAACAGGTATTTCTCACCAGTATTCCTAAATAAAAAATAATAATTATTCCACACACTGCAAGATTCCATTAAAATGATGTCCAAGAACAAAATTAACCAATGACACGAGTCAGAATAATGGCTATCTCTGATGGGAGGGAAGATTTGGGCAGGGAAAAGGCATGAAGGAAACCTCTGGGGTGCTGCTAGAAATCTTCTATATTTAGTTCTTGTTTTACATGTTGATACATATTACACATATCAAGAATCAATGAGCTTAACATTTAAGCTCAGTGTGTAAGCACTTCACATACTACATTGCTTCTTGGTATGTTCTATGTCAATTTAAAAAGAAATAATTACCTCCACAGCAAATATCATATAATAGAAAAGATTCAGGTTTATGCATTTACCAGGGGTCAGCAAACTATGGCCACAGGCCACCAGCCTCCATTATAAAGGAGGTGTTAGGGGAACACAGCCACAGGCAGCGTCCACACTACGGCTGCAGGGGTGAGTAGTCGTGACAGAGACCCATGATCTTTAATGAAAGGTTTGCCAACACCAGACTTAAACTTCAAGTGACATCTTTAAACTGTCCCTTTTCTAGGATAGTTCAAATCAACCTCACGTAATACCAAACTAACAAGGAGATTCAAAGGACAGCTGAGTAAATCACTCAGTTAACTGTAACCAAAAATGTCATAAAACTCTAAAATGGGAATGGCAACATTCTTTTGCCTTGAGCTGTGCACAGATCACAAATTGCGATTTTATTTAGTCTTACACAATGTCAATTTTTAAAAATTTGGTACTAATATTTTAAAAATATAGTGTCCACTTTAAGAAAAAAACAATCAAGATTTTGGCTGCGCATACAAAAAAAAAAAAGGAAAATGGAGCAACTTTGGAACCATATTCCTTTCAAGTAACAATGAGCTGCAGTGACTCCAACAACACAGAGCCTAAGCACTGGCTGACACGTCACTCTGTGCCTGCACTGTCCAGAAGGTAACAGTTAAAAAGGATGAACAACTGAAGGAGGACAGATCACTATGTAGTTTCCAATACAAACCAGAAAGCTTTAGAAATGAACATGAGGTATACTTTTTTAAAAAATCAGTTTATGGGGAGGTACCATTATTCAAAAAAGAAATGCTTTTTAATTAAGATAATTTACCTAATTATATGAACTCTTTTCATAGTGTAGCTTTGACCAGGGTAGAGCTGAACACAATCAGCAAATTTAATCACTGGAAATTGTTTTCTACTGTTAAAGCCAAACATCTTTTTTTTCCCAACTAAAAGCTTTTTGCCTTCAATACAGTTAATGGTGGTTATTAATAAAATGGAAATGTCCTAAATTTCCCTAAGTATATTTGAACCCTATAAATTCTACAGTTCACATCAGGGATTCTGGTTGAAATCACTTTTCAAAATGCTAATATATGTAAATAAAGCATAAAGCTTAACATAAATTAATATCTAGCACTTGGAATTGAAATACAAACAAAAGATGACTCATGAATATGGTAATGATTGTTCTTTGGCACAAAATCTGAAAGCACTTTATGCATTTTAAGTGAATTTAAATTTTAAGTAAACTTCTGGGGTATCATCTTCAAGCCTTAGAATTAACATCCAGCAAAAGTCATTATACAGCCACAGCCTGGGATTCTTGACAATCTGGCAAAAGCTAAGAATATAGTTGATTTTTTTTTCCCATTAAGAAGAAAAATTTAACCAATTCACCTGTTTGTGTAGAGAAGTATTGTTATACATCATTTAAAATTACGTTCATTAGCCCTGGCTGGTGTGGGTCAATTGGTTGGAGTATCATCCTATAACCAAAAGGTCACAGATTGAATTCCCGGCTGGGGTACATACCTGTGTTGGGGGTTTGGTTCTTTAGTCGGTGGCATGCAAAAGGCAACCGATTGATGTTTTTCTCTCATATCGATGTTTCTCTCTCTCTCTCTCTCTCTCCCCCTCCCTTCCCCTCTCTCTAAAATCAATAAGCATGTCCTCTGGTGGAATAAAAAAAATTATGTTCATTAAAGCCAAATTGTAACTATTCGTACCTTTTATCCGAGATGTTAAATCTACCTTAAAAGTAACAAAATGAAATTTACTGCAAAATACTCTAAATTTGCTGCTCTTCACTAAACTCCCAAAGCAAACACAATAGTTTTATTTCAGCACTAACATAATTAAAACACAACCCATCACACTTTCTTGCATCATATATAAAGCTGAGGAAGTTTTTATTTTATTCAGTAAAGATGTCTTAAACAGAAGTATTTATAAGGAGTAGGCTAGGCTTGCATCCTATCATGCTATGTCTTACTTGTGATAATTCTTTTGCTCTCAAAATTTTCAGTTCTAAAATTGGAGAATGTTAAGCTCCAGATAAGTTTTTCTCTCCAAACTGCTTACCTGATTATATTTCTGCTGTGTTTCATCATTTAAAACAGTGATTTTTCTATCGGTGTGCTTTGATTTTTAAAACATGCACTACCTATTTAGTTAGGGGCGCTGACCCCTTTTTTCTTAAGATTGTCAAATAAAAAAAATTACAACAGCTAGCCAGGGCAGGATAGCTCAGTAGGTTAGAGCTTCATTCCAATACACTAAGACTGAGGCTTCGATCTTCAGTTAGGGCACACCCAAGAAGCAACCAATGAATGCATAAACAAGTGTAATAAAAAAATCAATGTTTCTTTCCCCAAACCCCAGAAAAAATCAATGAATAAATTTTAGAAAAATTACAACAGCCAGCATAACAATCAACACAACAATCACCATCCAATGTGAATGAATCGAAGTTATACCTATTTTTTTGGTCAGATTGGCAAAAAAATGTAATATATTTTTTGGTGTGCTGCAGAATTTTAGTAATTAGTATATGTGTGCCATGAGATGAAAATGGTTGAAAATAGCTGAAAACATGTGCAAAATGCTTGGAGAACATCTTTTCCCTACCAGTTCTGGCATAGATACAAACCATAATGACAACAGTGGGTCAAGGGGCATTTCCAAAGGCCATCTGAAGATAAGCATCACTAGCCTAAAAAGAAAGATTCAGAAGAGATCAAAAGAGCAGAAATATTGTGTTGGTCCAAATTTTTATTCAAGTATTTCACAGTTCTTTATGAAGTAATTTTCAGCCATCTCTTAAACATGTTGAAAATATTACCATTCCCCTTATTCAAACAAAAGGAGTTAAAATGTGGGATGACTGACTGTCCTGCCAAGACCACAAATGTCCATGGAAAAACAGAAACCAAAGCCAACCTTGTGAGTGAAAGACAAACATTTCTGCAGCCTTTGTGCACTGAATGTTACTGCATTTTGATCTGGAATTACCAGGCAGGTGATCTGATGTACTGCCAGAACACTAGAGTTTGGGTCTCCTTTCTACCTGGTCTTCCCCACAGGGGGTCACACAGAACACAGAGGCTGACTAGTTCCTCACAATCCAACCTGATATGGTGCCCGCTCCTTGTACAGCAGTCAGACCTCTGACAGCAGCGGGGCTCTGCACGCTGGGGCTATCACACAGGGCCCACGGCAGGGGTGCAAACAGAGAATAAATACTGGCTCTTGAATCAGCTGGAGCATGAGATCACTTCCCTCTGCCCCACAAACCTCCCACCTGCCTGGAACCTTAAATTATTGTAAAAGCTGTAAAACGTAAAGACAGAAGCCAATGAAGACAGATGGCTCTTTTTCTAAACCAAGCCTGGTGACTTGCCAGGAAGGAAAAGAAGAAAATCAAAATAGAAAGCAAGGAAATTCTAAAACACCCTGAGGGGTTCAGAGAAGCCTGTGTATAGCCAGGCCTCTTTAAATTAAAGAGAATTTAATTTAAAAAATCAAACACTTAAGTGACTGATATGTAGGATTGATTTTTAAAAAATCAGGTACTACAAATAGGTTAACTGAAATATCATTTCTACTCTAAAGAGAAAATCAAATTTGTTCTACTTAAAGCTTAATTTTAAAATGGTGTATACATATTTTTATCACTGATTCCCATGTGTAAATTTAACAATGGATATTAAATGATAAAATTCCCAATATTAGTTTCCCTAAATTTCCAAATAAAACTGTCCAAATACATTATTAAAGTTTCTTGGTTCTTTCTGCAGTTTATACAACATAAACTTTCACCTGATTCTCATAAGTGAGAATGAGAAACATTACAAGAGGAAAGGCGGGTGATCTAAATTCTTTTGCAGTGATGGTGACTTATCCATCCATTCCAATGCTGTCCTCAGTCAGCAGCATGCAACTAACAGAAACTATCCAAAAAGATAGTTTATATCCATAAAACAAAAACATTTTCTTTGATAAAACTAACTGGCTCTTGGCCATGGCTGGATAGTTCAGTCAGTTAGTGTGTTGTCCTGACAAGCCAAGAATGTGGATTCGATCCCTGGTCCAGGCACACACAAGAACAAACCAATGAATACACAGCTAAGCAGAACAACAAATCAACATCTCTCTCTCTCTCTCAAGAAAGAAAGAAAGAAACAAACAAACAAACAAACTTGACTAGTTCCCATACAGAGGGAGTAAAAACAATACTTCAGCCTCACCGGCATGAGGCTCCAACCAAGGAGACCACCAGTCACCCAGGAAGGCCAGCGGCCCCTTCGGAGCACAGACGCGCAGAGCACAGGAAGCAGCGATGGCATTCCTGCCGTTCTGTCGGAGCCCTGTCTGCTGGCCTGGAACTGCTGCACCGGGACCCTCCGCTGCCACTCTCTCGGGAGGCACAGCCACCAGACGCCCCGCTCCTCACCCTCAGCTTACAGCCCACCAAGCAGCGTCCCATTTCCCGTCTCAACCACTGGTGCACCAGGCCCTTCTCTTCTCGTTCCGCTCCACCACTGACAGCCCTCCACTCTCCCCTTTCTAAACTCTACCCCAGCACCGCCCGGGCACCAGAGCTCTTTCCCCACGCCACCGCCTCCCAGCGCCCATTCGGGACGGAGCAAGGGGCAAGTCTTCCCCAACAAGGGGCCTGCTACTGCTGCGGTCCTGAAATGGGAGAGAGGAGCGCTGGCAGGCTGACATGGTACACGTTCTCATAGAAACAAGTATAAGGGCGGCCAGATTCCACTGTATCATTAGTACAACCCTTTAGCTATATTATGAGTAGTATGTATTTGTAGCCCCACAACATTGTTTCTGCGGAAAAATTTGTTCCAGGCTATAAGCAGCAATCTGCAAATTTTTACTCAGCCCCACTCATGAAATAAACATTGTCTATATCCAGTTCATGATGTGAAGAATCTTTACACGTACTTTAAAGATGACTAAAAAATACTACAGTGTAGTCTGAAAGTTTTAATACTGAATGCTGACAATACATAAATAAGAGGGTTTTTTTTACTGCTAATTCATTTCACATTTATTCTTAAATCTCCTATGTAAACACTCCCACACTAAATGAACATATTATGTATACAACCTAGATAGGCTCATAACCATAGTTCCAATGGACAGCATGGTAACATAGCTTCACATATTCTATGACATGAATTTAATAATATCTATTATGGGTTCTTTAGTACCAACAGGAAAATTCTAAAAAAGAAAAGGGTAACTAATTTTGGAAGTTACTGTGTGTAGTTACTACATTTATTCTGATTTTATATATTCTGTTTTTAAAAAATCAGTTAATAAAAGTATTTTTTGAGAAACCTCACCCTTTTCTGTAGCTTTCTGGAAAGGGGTCTGAGATAGGACTGTTTCTGCATAGCACTACTCAGTTTACTCTGCACACTGCATTTTTCACATAATCTTCTCTGGCATTCAGTTCTTTAGTCCAAACACAAAGAAGGAACTGAAGAAAGAATGGGTAAATTTAGACTATAATGCCACCCAGTGGTCAAACAAGTTTAAAAGTTTACTAACACACAAAACAGTATACTATCATCCTTAAGAGTAAATTTCTCAACTGATACAGTATCATCCACCAATGTTTAATTAATAAACTATACCTCCTCACTCTGCCATGTATGTTTTAAAGTAGCACCTTTGGTAATTCACTAACTTCCCTATTCTATATATATTCCTAGCTCAAAGATAATCCACTTTCCCCTAAAAAGAATTACCATATTTACATAAATAACTATTTGATAGAGATTTTCTATTACATAAAATTCACCCCTACTAGATTATCAGCCATAATACCATATGTAGTGTGATATTTAATCAATCCCCCAAGTATGTTTTTGTAGTATTTTGACTTTCTACTTTTGCAGTAAGAGAAATAATTCAATTAAAACTTCCCACTGAAAAGCCTAACTAAAGGAAAAGGAAAGAAAAAAAGGAACAATGATCCATACCCTCTCCTCACCACACTCCAGAAAACTACAAACTACTGCAGTGCCCCTTAGGTTTACCTGTGCAAAGAACATCCTTCTAGATGCAGATAAACAGGGAAGGCTGAGGAGAACATAACCCCGCCTCTGCAGGGGCATTCCCTGTGCAATCTTATATCAGGAGAGGATGTCACTTTAAGAGAAATCTTCAGTTCATAACTAGTTCCCATGTCCTACCTAGTTCCATATCATTTCTTCAACAGATTCAGAATCTGGATGACTGACATGCTACACTTAAACTGTAAATGCAAGTAAAAGTATTTACTGTATTTAAATCTCATGATCTGAACACAAATCACTTGTAAATAAATGCTAAAATAAATCTGGGATTTCCACACACTCTATGAAAACTATTTACTAAAGACAGAAATGCTGCAAAGAGAGATGGAATGAACCTATCACAGCAAGAATAAGCTGTCTATAGAAATGAGAAAATGAAAAGTCTCTGAAAGGTTACTGATGTGTTTGCTTTTTTCACTGCTAATGTCTTCCTTTCCTTGCTGCCATTACCCCTCATAAAAACTTCTAGAACTCTCCTGTCAGTGCACTACTTTGTAGAGTCTTTTTTAAAAAATGTAGAACTCCCCCAACTTCATGTTTATTTCACTGCTGTAATTCAATTCTTTGTGTTTATATTAATAAGTCAGCTTTATAAAAACGTGCCAGAAAAACATAAATACATAATGCCTTTGATTAACTTCTATATCCAAGTGCATAGCAAAATCATAATGCACATGCCAGAAATGTTTAATGAGCTTTCCCTTCCCAGTTTTTAACCCTTGACAATCCAAAAATACAAAAACAGTTATCAATCAACCCAAATGTTCTCTTTACTTAGCTTAAAAGCATATACCTTAAGGAATTTGGTGATGATGTCCATGTCTTTATGATTATCACCTTTCCCTAAAGATTCTCCCAATGCCTGAAGAAAAATAATGTTCCTGCTCATTAGTACAGAGCAACAACTGAATAGATATATTATCAACACCAGTCTAACCGTGGCTTATTACACAGACTCAATGTCTATTTAAAAACCTGATGGAATTTTTAGATAATTTAAAACCCCCCACAAATTTGCCACTTAAATTGCAAAAGCATGTTATCTTTATGATTCAGAATACAGAAGAAGGGGTAGGGGAAGTTACTGCTAATGCACATGGGATTTCTTTTCAGGGGAACAAAACTGTTCTAAAAGTGGTTTGTGATGATAACTGTACTACCCCATGAATACTAAAAAATTATTGACTTGTACACTTTAAATTGGTAAATTGCATGGCATGTGAATTTCTCACTAAAGCTGTTAAAGAAAAGGAAAGGGGGAACAAAAGCCCAGAATTTGTTGCTCATACCAATTATTCCAATGAAATGTATAGACAGATGCTGGGGTAGGGAGAAGGGGTACAATTAAAAGGATATCCATCATAGTAATTGTACTACAATGTCAACATGTGCGAGAGCCAAGAAAGAAAGGAAAAAGAAAACAGTTTACATTTTATTCAGCATTAAGAGCTTTGAATTAAACCACATTGTTTGCTCAAGCTAGATATTTGAATAATTCAACATTAATTCAGATTGCATTCATCATTCCATATTCAACACACTGGTAAAAATTAGAAAGCAGAAGATTGCCCAGTGCTACCAGGGATGAGGGATGTGAGACACACCCTGTTGGTGGGGTACAGACTGGTACAACCATTCTGGAGAGCAACTAGCAATACTTAGACAAGTTAAATTATATACACCCAGCAATCCCACTCCTGAGTCTAGAGGGGTGATGTACAAGATTATTCATCACAAAGCTGTTTGTGGTGAGAGGGAGCTGGGAGCAACCTAGCTGTCCGTCATTATGGGGGAACAAAGGTACAAGGCAGGGTACGAATTATTAGCAATTAAAAGCAAAGGTTTAGATGTACATAGGAATCAAGGATGGATGTTAAAAACAGTTCAAAGTATAAAAAAAAGTAAAAAACAGAATGAAGAATTTCACAGTACAATGCCATTTATGTAAATCAAAAACACACACACACACACAACACTACTGGTTTCAGAAGACCACCAACAAAACAATGCACAACATAAATATTAGAATGCCTGCTTTTGAGGGCAGGAAGTAGGGAAATGTGAGCGGAGAATGAAAAAAAGGAGTGAACAAATGAAAGCATGAAATGAAACAAGGGCCTTTGTAATAACCAAAAACAGTGTGCTCTAAATTGAGCAATTGGATGAACTCAACCATTTGCTCAACCAGGGAATTAAAGGTACAATGTGGAATAAGGTAAGATGGGTGTAGCAATTACCTCTAACTTTCAGTTATGGTGTTTTCTTCATGAACTTTCAAATCATTCTGTGTATCTGTCTCTCTAGGTTCTTGATTACCCACAAAGTTCACTGAAGTATTACTGATCGATCTAATCCAAAGCTGCTTTCAGATTATTCCTCAATTCCTGAGAAAGGTGAAAAATTTCAGTAATGTTTCGCTTGATCTTTTACAAATAAGTACAATTCATCTCAGACTACCAGTTAAGATGGCAGAATAGGTAAACACTGTTCTTGCTTCCTCAGGAGACCACATCAAAATTACAACTAAATGATAGAACTGCCATTACTGAAAACCACATAAAGACTATTCTGAACTACCAAAACATTTATTAATGCCAACAGTATAAAACAAGTGTCTCATTTATATCCGCAGCTATCACTACATTTCTAACACCAGCAAATTCCACATTCTATTCATATCCAGTTTGTGACCATTTAATAAAAATGGAAGCCTTAAAGCTGGACCCTTATATTATAGCATAAACAAAAATTCACTCAAAAGGAATCAAAGACCTAAATGTAAGAGCTAAAACTATAAAACTCTTAGAAGAAAACATGGGGGTAAGTTTCATGACATTAGATTTTGGAATGTTTTCTTGTACACAATACCAAAAGCACAGGCAACAACAACAACAAAAATAAGTGGGACTTCATCAAAATTAAAAATGTGCATCAAAGACACTATCAATAGAGTAAAAATATAAACCATGGAAAGGAAGAAAAAGTTTGCAAACTATATACATGAAGATTGATATCCAGAATACACAGAAACTCCTACAACTTGACAATGAAAAACAACCAACATGATTAAAAATGGACAAAGGACCTGAATAGAAGACATAAAAATGTGCAATAAGCAAATGAAAAGATGCTTAACATCACTAGTAAGTGGGGACATAAAAATCAAAACCACAATGAAATATCACTTCATACCCATTTAGATGGCTATTATCAAAAACAAAACAAAAACAACACCCCACCCCCCACCCCCAGAAAATAACAAGTGGTGGCTAGGATATGGAGAAATGGAACCTGGGCACTGGTGGAAATATAAAATGGTGGAGCTACCTCAAATGTTGGCAATACCCCAAAGTTAAACGTATCCATACCAAAACGTATTATAATTAAAATGTCAAAAGGTAAAGGAGAGGTTCTTTTTTAAATTTTAATTGTTGTTCAAGTACAGTTTTCTGTCTTTTACTCCCATCCCAGCCCACCCCCCAGCCCTCCTCACCTCCCTCCCATTTCCACCCCCCTCCCAGTTTTTGTCCATGTGTCCTTTATACTTGTTCTTGTAAACCCTTCCTCCTTTCCCCTGAAATTCCCTCCCCTCTCCTCTCTGGTCACTGTCAGCCTGCTCTCAATTTCAGTGTCTTTGGTTATATTTTGCTTGCTTGCTTGTTTGTTTTGTTGATTAGGTTCCTGTTAAAGGTGAGATCATATGGTATTTGTCTTTCACTTCCTGGCTTATTTCACTTAGTATAATGCTTTCCAGTTCCATCCATGCTGTCACAAAGGATAGGAGCTCCTTCTTTCTTTCTGCTGCATAGAATTCCATTGTGTGAATGTACCATAGTTTCTTGATCCATTTGTTTACTGATGAGCACCTAGGTTGCTTCCAACACTTGGCTATTGTAAATTGTGCTGCTATGAACATTGGGGTGCACAGGTTCTTTTGGATTGGGGTTTTAGGGTTCTTAGGATATAATCCTAGCAGTGGAATTGCTGGGTCAAAAGGCAGATTCGTTTTTAGTTTTCTGAGAAAATTCCATACTGTTTTCCATAGCGGTTATACCAGTCTGCAATCCCACCAACAGTGCACTAGGGTTCCCAAAAAGGAAAGGTTCTTAAAAGGAACAACAGAAAAACTTGTTACATATAATGAAACCCAAATAAGACACTCAGCAGATTTTTCAACAGAAATTTTGTGGGCCAGAAGGCAGTGGCACAATATATTCAAAGTACTGAAAGGAAAAAAAAAAGTTCCAACCAAGAAAACTCTACCTGGCAAAATTATAATTCAGAATTGGAGAGATAAATAGTTTTCCAGACAAATGCTAATAGAGTCCATCACCACTAACCTGGCCTTATAAGACATGTTAAAGGGACCTTTTTAAGCTGAAAATAAAGGGCAGTAATTAGTAACAAGAAAACGTATGAACGTATGAACATATGAATCTCACTGGTAAAGGTAAATATAAAGGTAGTGAGTTAATCACTTATAAGACAAAAATAGTAAAAATAATTATAACTAGAGTAATTAGTTAAGGAATACATGATACAAAAATATGTAAAACGTGACATCAAAAACATAAAACATGGGCTGGGTAAAGTAAAAATGTAGAGCTTTAGAACACATTCAAACTTAAGTTGTTATCAACTTAAAATAGTCTGTTCTAGTTAGAAAATAAACAAATCATGAAGATGTACTGTACAGCATTGTGACTACAGTTAATAATACCATACTGCATATTTGAAAGTTGCTAAGGGAGTAGCTCTTAAAAGTCCTCATCATAAGAAAAACTGTAACTATGTATAGTGATGGGTGTTAATTAGACTTACTGTGGTGATTATTTTGCAATATATACAAATATCAAATCATTGTGCTATATACCTGAAACTAATATGTCAATTATACCTGAATTTTTAAAATGTGCAAATAAGAAATTTTGTATGATTTGATAAAGACTTGAACAAGATTAGAACAGAGTAGGTTGTAATAAATTAATATAAAAAGCTAGAAACTTTTTCAAGTAATGAAACATCAGTAGTATAAAAATTCAATGAGATAAAAACTTAAAAGTTTACAGCAGTATTTTATTCTATCTTTTAGAATAAAGAACAAGGAAAATGACTGAAGATATAGAAGAGAAATAAGTGTTGATAAAATGAAACAGTATAAAAATAAAAACTGCTCTTTCCAAGAACTTAGGTTAAGAAAGTGTTAGGACTAAAAATAAAGAAAAATAAATTGCTGTTAACATTAATAATATAAAGGAAGAAAAATTTTCTAAAATCATTTATGCTTTGTGGGGAAAAGTTAAACAGAATTATCAAATGATTCAGCAATTCCACTTCTGGGTATACATACAAAAGAAGAGAAAGGAGGGACTCGAAAACAGGTATTTGTATACCCATGTTCAAAACAGATTTATTCACAATATACAAAAGGTAGAAACAACCCCAACATCCACTGAGGATGAATAAATAAACAAAATGGGGTCCACACATACAATGGAATATATTTCAGCCTTAAAAAGGAAGGAAAATTTGACACAAGCTACAATATGGATGAACCTTCAAGGCATTATGCTAAGTTAAAAGACGGGTCCAGTGGAGCCTTCAGGTGACCTTAGCCATTCACCCGACTGCAATTACCTGCAAAATCCCAAGCCAAACACTGCCCAGTTTAGCTCAATTAAACCATAGAACTGTGAGAAATAAGAATTATCTTAAGTCACTAGGGTTCAGAATGATTTGTTATAGTAGTGATAACCAAAAAATATTTTAAAATAATAAATTTTTTTAGGCTAGTAAGTTTTGGGTGATTTATTACATAGTCACAGATAACCATACCTGTTTCTAAGTAACTGATAATAGATAAGTTAATTAGGGCACAGAGTATCTTAACAACACTATTGTAATTTCCAAAGCACAAAACATACTCTTTTCAAGATCCCATGGAATATTTACCAAAACAGATCATATGGTGAGCCATAAAACTGTATTAGAGCCCTGAAGGTAAAAACTAAAACTATTAAGCTTTTAGAAGAATAGTATCTCTTTAAGTCCTTGGGATAAGCAAAAGTTTCTTAAATGAAAAAATAAAAGCAATAACCATTAAACCAAAAGCTGATAAAGTAGACTTCATCAAAATTGAAAACTCTCCCCCTCAAAAAAACACCAATAAGAATAGGTAAGCCATAGACTAGGAGAAAATAGTCACAAAATACCTGTATCTCACAAAGGATTTATATCCAGAATACATGAAGAACTCCTACAACTTGAAAATAAAGGCAAACAACCAATTAAAACATGAAAAAAAAGACTTTAACGCACACTACACAGAAAAAGATACAACCAGTAAGTCCATGAAAAGATGCTTATAATCTATAGTTATCATGGAAATGTGAATAGAACCACAATGAGATACTAGTACACATACAAGAAAATGGTTAAAATTTAAAATAATAGTGACAAATGCCAATGGCATTTAGAAATATCTGGCATTTCTTTAAAAGTTAAGCATACATTTACTCTTATTATTCAGCAATTCCACTTCCACTTCCAAGTATTTACCTATGAGAAATAACCTAAGTTCAAAATAAGATTTGTATAAGAATGTTCGTAGCAGTTTTAATCATAACAGCCCAAAGTTGAAAATGTATTGGGGTGTATTCATATGACTGTCTGAATATCATTGGCAATGAAAAGGAACAAATATCATGTCACTGCAGATAACTGATATCAATGAAGACTGTCCAACAGGCTTTTCTTCGTGTATGAGCGGTAGGGGCGGGGGAGGGAGTAGGGAACAGAATGTAATAAAAAACCGGCTTTACCAGTAGGAGGAACTAAATGAATCTTTTAAAAACTAATTCTGAGTCTGCCCTTCCTCAATGCTTCAGTTGGGCACAAACCCTTAGTAAACTACAGACGTGAAAAATCAGAAGAATTGGGGCAGAATTCCGAAGACTACCGACCAATGGGAGTGCGTATAATGGGCAGTTAGGGAAACTGCGAGGGCACAACGGACAGCTGGGGGAAATGTTGGCAGATTCTTGGGTTTTCCTGCAACTCCCCAATTTCCGCCCTAAGGTGTCAAGGGATGGACCTGGAGGGCCCGCTCTAGGGTAATGCTGGGGGGCGGATCTCACTAAGACCCATGTCCACCGGAGTCCTTCCAGTACCAGTCCCCTCACTCCCAGCCTCCCCACTCGCCGACCCCTACACACCCCCGTGCCCATGACCACAAGACTCCACAGCACCAACAGAATCAGGTCCTCCACCAGCGGCCGCTTCCAGAGGATCTCCGACTTCAGAATGCCCACGTTGCCCAGGTTTAAGTTCGTTTTCCTCTCTAGCTCCTCCCGCCAAGCATCACCCAGACAGGGTTCCCCGAACCAACTACAAAACGCAAACCCAAATACTGGTAAAGAACACTGACAGGAGCCGCTTCCGGCGGAAGCTAAGGTGAGCGAGAGGAAAGAGCGCTGCAGCGCGTCTGTTGTTGACGAAGGCGCTGTGGATTAGTGGCCTCTGGCGGCGCCCTCCGGCAGTGCGCCTGTACCCCCCACTACAAGTGAAGTGGACTGAAACACGAATCTTCTGAATTGTGTGGAGGTCGACATACATCATTTTTAATGATGTTCTTATACCTGCTTGTACCTGCTAGTCCAGTTCAGGTCCAGAAACCTCCTCGCAAAACACCTCAATTATGTTAAATAAGGCCAGATCCTTACTATACTAGAAGTTCACATCAGTTTTTTTGAAGTTACATGCTTACCAAAATTAATGTACTAGATGGTGAGACAGACATGAACAATACACCATCTCATCAATATAAAGTAAAAGGGCAGTGTTCATTACTAGCCTGTGAAATCACCTGTAAAGTTAAGCAACTATACCCATTTAAGTCTTTTTCAGAAGTAAATTTGTTTTTCCTCTCTCAGTTCTAGACTGCTTATGTATCTTAGTGATAATTGAACATTAACTCCAAGCTGAGATAATCTTTTCAGTCATGTGTTCAACAATCAAGATTTTCAGTAGCATGATTGGAGACATACTCTGAAATTCTTTTTTTTTTTTTAAGTCTAACCGAATAAGAAAAATAAACTGAGGAAAAAAAATTACATCAGAGATTTTAATTTTAAAAAGATCCTAAAAGCTGTTTATGATGCATTTATTTTTGTTTCTGTTCCATTGAATCATTTTTTAAATATCTATTTAAGTCATCACTGAACAATATATGACATAATTATTTTTCCCACTCAAAAGTAAAGAAATATCATTCAATTCAGTCAATTGATAGTGGGTAAGATGGTGTATCAGAATAAAAGATGATAGAGAATTGTTTGGTTCCATTTAAGAAGGTTTTTTTTTTTTTTTTTTTTTTTACTGTATATGTTTGTGTGTTGGTTATACTGCCTCTAAAACATATCTGACTTTTGCCAGAAATAAATTAGCTTTGGGGCTTATGAAAACTTAAGATATTTTACAAAGAAAAGGTCCTCAAACTAATAAACATGGCACCATTCTTTCATCAATACCTTTTTCCTCAGTCACTCTTAATTCAGTAAGCAAATAGTAATTTATTAGAGTGTTCCTGATTTAGGGGTTAGAGATTATAATACAAAAACTGAAAGGTTGACACAAAAGATAGTAACAATAAGAAAAGATTACAGATAATGCAAAGGTACAGCTGGCCAGATGGGAGAGAATTAGTGTAAACCAGAGAAAACTTAAGCAGGCTCCCACTGAATTTCAGACTGTCATTGATTTTGATGTTTAGGTAAATGTGCACATTAAATCTTGATTATGAGATGGTCTCACTGAGACCATCTCAAATCTTGGTCTGAGATGGAAGATGTAAGAAAGGAGAGTACTTGAACAAATAAACTGATTAGATAACTTTTCAATACAGAAGGGGAAAAAAGATGCCTGGGAGACTTTAGAAACACTGAAGAGAACCAATCAATCCTGACTCTAAGGGAGAATGTGTTCTTT
Source organism: Anoura caudifer (assembly GCA_004027475.1). Taxonomy (NCBI): domain Eukaryota; kingdom Metazoa; phylum Chordata; class Mammalia; order Chiroptera; family Phyllostomidae; genus Anoura; species Anoura caudifer. The sequence continues at coordinate 21,457 of PVKU01010735.1, read as the reverse complement.
TTTAAAATGCACCCCACTCCATCACAATAGAATTTAAAGTGAAATATTGCAAGCAACCCAGATGCCCTAAATGGGAAAATGGTTAAATAAGTTATAGTTCATATGTAGAACTGAACAATGTGAAACATTAAAAACCATGTTTCAAAAATATTCAATGATATGAGAGTGTTTATGATATAATATTTAGCTAAAATTAGAATTAATGAAAGTATAAATATAATATATAGTCTCTATTGGTAAAAAAAATCATATAAACTTAGAAGAGTGATTGGAAGGAAACTTATCAAAATATCAGGTTGTTATCTGTCAATACTACCACTGGTAATTTTTATTTTCTTCTGTATACCATAATTTGGTACAAATCCCATAATTTGGAAAAATATCCAGATAACAGTCATTTTCTGTTTTATTAATTATTGAAATTCTTCATAAATTTTCCAGCATAATTACTTTAGAAATTGTGTATAATAAATTTTAAATAATGCCAGCAAGAGAAAGCAAAGGATTAGACAAAGAATATTTTTAAAAATCTTTATAATTTATTCAATCAATATTTAAATATTTTCTATGAGCTCTAACTTACCTTAGATTCTGTGGCCTAAACCCAATAGAAAAAACAGTCCTATCCTTTAGGATATTACCAGCTAACTTGGGAATCAAGAAATAGATCCTGAAAAGATAAATTAGGTAAGATAAATATGATTTAGTAGCATGTATGGGCTATAATAAAGCAGTCATAGAAATTAAAGATCAGTTATTTTCTAAAAGAAGAAATCATGAGAATACATGATTGATGAAATTATTCCTGTTGGAATAATTCATCCTAAGAGGTTATTTGTCATTTCTGGAGGAAATACCAGATTTAATGAAGATGGTCTGGGTTTGTTTTGTTGCTATCCTAAAGGATAGAATGTAACTTGTTTTTTTCTTTTCTTCTTTTTGTTTTTTTCTTCTCTTTTTGGAAAAAAAAACAAACAAACAAACTATATAATCTAATACAGTGGCCTTAATCATCAGAAAAACCAGGAGGACTTTTTGCAACCCAGACTGCTGGTCCTGATCCCCAGAGTATCAGTCTCATTCAGGAGCTTGGGGGTGGGGCCCAAGAATCTGCTTTTTTATCAAGTTTCCAAGTGAGGTGGCTGCTCTTGATCCAGAGGCCACACTTTAAGAATATATTATTTTGAAATCTCTCTGGGAGAAAAAAAAATGGGTAAGTCAGAAACTCAGTCTCCATGGAGCCTTAAGGAACAGGAGTGGAGGCCGAGGCCTGAGTCTGCAGCACAGTAGTGGGTGCCCCTCTGGGCGCCCTCCCACTCCCAGTGACACTGCCATCAATTTCTGAACGGAAGGGGGCAGGCTCCCTTCAGATCCAGCCCCAGTCACACACCTGCTCTGCGTGGTTAGACCTCTGGCAGAGGCCAACCCAATCTGGGCCAACCAGAGCCCGTTCCCTAGGAAACTGGGATTGGGATTGGGTCGGTCTTTCCAATAGGCAGGAAACATGACAGGTGAGTGTGAGAGCGGTGAAGAGCCATGTCAGTGGATGCTGGGCCAGAGCAGCTCATTCTGACCTGCTAGATCCCACTGCAAAATTTTTAAGAATTCTGTGAGTCAGCTGTTCAGCATAGTCATTATTAAAAGGTAAATATTTATAATTAAACATATTATATGATAAACAAAGGTAACAAATACACAGAACCTATTACTAATTATATTACTACATTTTACTATTATTTATGCTCTTGGAGTTAGCTATGACTATTGCATCTTTGTAGCGGGAAATACTATATAACGTGGCCCCTGCATATCTTCTACAGACTCCACATCTGAGGATGTCCTACGGGCAGGTTGAAATCAGCCATAATGAGAATGTTTGTGCCACAGAAACTGACAAATGCTGAAAACCTGTACTTGATTTATTGTTTTGTTGATTATCTAAACTTTAAAAAGTGATAGAGAAAATGTTAATAATACAGACCAGGGTTTTTCAACCTCGAGCCAGATCATTTTGTGGGGGGAGGGATGTCCCTCACTCTACCCATTAGATGCCAGTAACACCCCTTCTACAGTTTTACAACCAAAAATGTCTCTGAACTTGCCAAATGTCTCCCGAGGAACAAAATCTCTCTCTACTTGAGAATCACTGATACAAATTAAATGTACAAGTGCTGTTGTCCATAGCTGTTACACAGTAAAGAGGACAAAGACTTGAGGAGGTATTCTGCCAGGATTGAGAAACTATTATCTGAGTAAAGAAGTTTCTCACATCATTGACAAACAAGGGAAGTTTGAACATGGGTCTTTGTTGTTTCACTTTTGTCTTATTCATCAATTTACACAATAATATCAAGTAGTGTTTGTATCAGAGCTGGACTCATTCATCAGCTGTAACCACAGATTGGCTAGGGATATGAGTTCTGCAAAAAATAGTTAAAGCATTCCATGAGAATCAATTGTTTACATGAAATTTACAATAAAGATACTGCATCATCACTATTTATAAAGTATGTCCTCCGTATCTTTTATATCAATAAAAATTATATTGCACTCACTGGAGTGCAATATATGCACTCACTTTAGTTTAAAAACTAAAAAGTTTTTAAACATTTACCAGCACAGCACTGGCCATTATCCACCCTCAGTGTCAGCTTCACTTAACAGTTCAGCAAAGAAATTTGGAACATCAAGAAAGAGGAATAAAACAGGTTTATGAGGAGAATCATGAATGACAAACAATGGAAAATAACTTCTAAGGCCCTCAGGATTTCCAGTCCTCTATTCTGGTTCTTCCTGGAGTCTACTTTGCATTTCCATACCAAAAACGACTACTGAATCTTCATACCATATTTCTACCTTTAAAAAAAAATCTCATTTGAGGACATGGTCATTGATTTTTAGAGAGAAGGAAAGAGGGGGAGAGAGAGAACATCAACTGACTGCCTCTCATTTGCACCCTGACCAGGGATCAAACCCACAAACTAGGTAGGTGCCCCGATCAAGAATCAAACTGGCAACCTTTTGGTGTACAGGACAACATTTCACCTGAGCCACACTGGCTAAGGCTATTTCTACCTTTAAAAAATATATTTTTTATTGTTTATGCTATTGCAGTTGTCCCTATTTTTGCCCCTTTGTCCCCCTCCACCCAGTCCTCCCTCCACTCGCATAGTCAATACCCACAATGATACATCAGACAAGGGTTTAATCTCCAAAATATATAAAAAACTTATATGATTGAATACCAGGAAGACAAACAACCCAATTAAAAAATGGGCAAAGGACCTGAATAGACACTTCTCCAAGGAGGACATACAGATGAAAACATGCTGAACATCACTAGTGATTGGAGAGATGCAAATTAAAACCACAATGAGGTATCACCTCACACTGTCAAAATGGCTATCATTAATAAATCAACAAACAAGTGCTGGAGAGGATGTGGAGAAACGAGAACCCTAGCATGCTGTTGGTGGGAATGCAGACTGGTGCAGCCACTGTGTAAAACAGTGTGGAGTTTCCTCAAAAAATGAAAAATGAGTCTGGCTTTTGACCTCATCGTGGTCCAGTTTCCCCTTTGCCGAATCTTGCCTTCTTCATCTCTTTACAAACGCATCTCTGAAAGCAGTCCCAGGAAACCACAAACACTTGCATGCAAAAAAAGAAATGTTTTGACTGATAGACATAGGTATTCACATCAGTCATTTTTGTGAATATGGTTAGCCAGAGTTACTCAAAGCCTGGTTATACAAGCAAAATTGAATAAAAGGATGTTAAAAGTTGAGAGACAGGGCTTGGATCCTGGTGAATCTTCAAATATAAATGGCCCTGTGAAGCTCAGGCTGAGAGACCAATTGACAATTCCCACTGACATCTTTTTTTCTTGAACTTTCAAAAGTGATCAAATGAGGGAGACACATGATGTGCAGCCACTCTCACTGCACATCAGTCCCCTTTCCTTCTCCCTTGACATTTCTTGTCAACTATGCTGTACCCTTTGATTCTCTTTGTCCCAGAGCTTTTATACTGTTTATTGGTGGTGTGTGTAAAATGAATGTAATAAACAGTGAGAATTCAGAAGAAAAAATCAAGATGAGGAATTAGAAAGGAGAAATAACCAAGATACAAAAATGCTGAAGGAAATATGAGATACACCACCTGCGAATCAATAGCAATAAATTCGGAAACCCAAAATATATAAATGATTTCCTAACAAAATCTTAAGCTACCAAAATTGTTCAACAAAAAGTAGAAAACTGAAATAAGCAATTATAGCAGAAAGAAAGAAGTGATTGTAGGTGCCTCAATTTAAAAGGCACCAGATCCAAATTATTATTTTTTTATCCTCACCCAAAGACTTTTTTTCATTATTTTTAGAGAGAGGGAAAAGAAGAGAGAGAGAGATAAACATTGATGTGAGAGAAAGGTCGATTAGTTGCCTTCTTGTAAGCACCCTGACTAGGGATCAAACCCACAACCTGGGTACATGCCCTAATGAGGGAATTGAGCCCATGACTTTTTGGACTATGGGACAATGTTCCAATCAATTAAACCACACAGACCAGGGCCAGGTTTTTTTTATTACTGAGATTTATGTCATCTTTAAAGAACAGGAAATTCCAACTTTCTGGTCTCAGAACCTCTTTCTTTCTATTCTTAAAAATGCTTGAGGCCCTGGCTGGTGTAGCTCAGTGGATTGAGCACGGGCCTGTGAACCAAAAGATCACAGTTCAATTCCCAGTCAGGGCACATGCCTGGGTTGCAGGCCAGTTCCCAGCAAGGGACGCATGAGAGCCAACCATACATTGATGTTTCTCTCCCTCTCTCCCTCTCTCCTTCCCTTCCCCTCTAAAGGTAAATAAATAAAATGTTTAAAAAAATGCTGAATACTCAGAAAGTTTGTATATGCAGGGGAGATCAATATTTACCATACTAAAAAATTTTTAAGATACTAGAAATTAAAACGGAAAAATTTTAAATGATTAATTTATTTAAAAATAACAATAACAAACACATTACATATCAATAAAAATAATACACTATTGTTAAAAATGGCGTTTTCCAAAAATTTAGAGAAAAGAGTGGCATTCTTTTACATTTTTGCAACCTGTTTAATGTGTAGCCTAAATAAAAGAAATCTAGATGCTCATATTTGCTTCCACATTCAATACATTATTTTATTTGATCTATATGAAGAAAATCTAGCTTCACATAGATATGTAGTTGGAAAGGAGAAGAGTATCTTAATCAGATAACTGTGGGCATTCTTCTTTGATACTATGTCCAAACACATGTGGAAGTTTTCTAAAAGTTGGTTGCAATGTGGAATCTGAAACCATATCCTTAAAATTTTCTTTTTTATTTTAATTTAATTTAATTTATTTTTATTTTAATTGTTATTCTTGTACAGTTTTCTGTCATTTGCTCCCATTCCAGCCCACTGCCCCAGCCCTCCCCACCTCCCTCCCATTTCCACCCCCGCTAGTTTTTGTCCATGTGTCCTTTATACTTGTTGCTCCAAACCCTTCCCCTTTCCCCCTGAAATTCCCTCCCCTCTCCCCTCTGGTGACTGTCAGGCTGTTCTCAATTTCAGTGTCTTTGGTTATATTATGCTTGTTTGTTTGTTTTTTTGATTAGGTTCCTGTTAATGGTGAGATCATATGGTATTTGTCTTTCACTTCCTGGCTTATTTCACTTAGCATAATGCTCTCCAGTTCCATCCATGCTGTCGCGAAGGGCACATATCCTTAAACTTTTCATACTCTTACATTAAAAACCCATTGGTCTATTCTGAACTTTGAATGGATCTTTTACTCATGCATGATGTAACATCATGCATTAGTCATTTGGAAAATATTAGTTCACTGATTTATACAGATCTTCTTGTTGACACACATTACACAATATTTTAAATATCACATTCATTAATATCACCCTCTCCATCTCATCAGAAAAGCCTTTCAGTTATTGAGAGGATAAGAAGCTCATGGTGGGGGATACAATTCGCTAATTGTAAAATGCTAATTTTGACTGAAAGCTCATATTTTATCACCAGCGACAAATATTGTCAGTCATTTTCTTTAAGTAACAGGCTCATTCTGTTCATTTGCAAGAAGACATCTGCCAAATACTCAAGTCTAAATGACCATAATTTGTCTCTTGGTTACTCTTTAAATAAAAGTAGTGACCTATAAAAAAGTGGGGGGGGGGCAGTTACTTCAACTTGCAGTTCAGTCAGTGCTTTTCCTAGAGCCGAGCATCACACTTCAGAGTGAGGCACAAACCCTTTATACTCACTTGCTATTTCACTCCACGGAATGTTAAAAAGATGCCTACTTCAGTGTAAAGATTTGATAGAATTAATAATTTTTACTCACGAGTTCCAGCCAGGTAGCTCAGTCAGTCACAGCATCATCCTGATAGGCCAACATTGCATGTTCAATCCCTGTTCAGGGCACATACAAGCATCAACAAATGAAATCATAAATAAGTGGAACAAGAGATTTCTTTCTCTCCCTCTCTCCCCCCTCCCCCCGTAAAACTTAATAAATAAAAAATAATGACTTTTGCTTATCATTAAGAACAATTTTTAAGTGAAACTGGCTGCTGTGTGTGGGGGAGTGCATGGAAAGGAAGGCTCTAACTGTTGGTCCAGTCCGGTGCTGCTGCTTTGATTCATGCCAGTGCATCAGCAAACTCACCATTGCTTCTGTAACTTTGGTGCAAATGTTAACTTTCCCAAAAGTAAAATATAAATTCTACATTTTACTTTTAATTTTTATGGTGAAAAGGAGAAAATGATCTTAAACAGGACAAGGGAGTATGTATTTCCAGTAATAGTTAGGAAATGGTGAAAAAGTATGGAGTGTTGCTTCTGCCTGAAAGACTACCTGCTATAGGCACTTCTGTCCTACCATCAACAACTAGAAAAACAGCCAAAATACATGAAACAAATATTTTTCAGACATAGGGCAACAGGCAGCAGTGGGCTATGGCTCCTAGGAGAAAGGAAACGCGTGAGGTGAGCACTAGCCCTAGATACTACCTGGGGGCAGTTTCTGGGATGCAGCCCTGGTGCAGGAAGACCACACAGAGCCCAATAAGTTGAGGGAAAAGATTACTTTCCTGGGAGGCTGAGGAAGCTACATGTGTGAGGCAGAATATGAGAAGGGAGAGAGATGTTCATGGGGCAATCTCCAGAGATCTGCAGAGGCATCCTTTCCAATCATTGGCTGAACCCTAGCCTGCGTATGTTTGGATGAAAATCCCCAGGCTGAGTTAAGAACCACCATAGAGCAGTGGGCCATGCAATGCCCAGAGCTCACAAAAGAAGACCATATACCAGGTATAGAATAGAGTGGGAAAAAAGGCATTTCCAGACCCTCCTTAAACTTCCTATCATCTGGTATGTTCCATACTCCTCCAACCACATCCATCCCTTAGCACCCTCTACCACCCTCTTCTCCTGTGCTAACCACCACACCCAAAATACACACTCCACCAGTTTTTAGAGGAGGGCCTTACTTGTGACAGCAGCCACTACAGTTCATAGCACCCAAAGGAGGGACAAGACATTGCAAGTCGGCAATGGCAATGATCATGAGAAAAGCTGACTATGAGCAGGTCCCAAGTGTTAGAAAAATCTATCAAAACATGTTTATGTGCTATATTTCATTATTTTAAAATCCTTTTTTGCCACATTTAACTTTGAAACAGGGATGCATCTTTCAATTGATGCCACCATGCAATTTTAGTTTAAAACGTTGCATCTTAGAACTGATAGCAGAATTCTAAGTCTCAATTTTCAGAGCCTACAAACTGCAGAATGGCTGGACACAGGATGCCCAGGATTTTGCTGTGGACAAGGGAGCAGAGATGAGAGCTAAGGCAGAATCCAGAGGAGTGGAGCCCATGCCTAGGCCAAAGTCTCCAAGTTAACATTATAAATTAACAGCCCTGTCCCCACCTATCCCTGCCCTTAGTTGAGGCTGAGGAGGTACCCTGGAAAGTGGTGCTACAGATTTTGGAACGAGTCACTCATAGAAATTGCTGGAATAGCTAGTGGTAAGAAAAGGTAACAAAAGCAGGTCCCCTCCAGCAGGTGGCACCAGAAACAGAGACAGACAGGATTAGGCCTGGCTTGCCCAAGGAGCGGTATGGTTGACTAAATGCATTATGAAATTAGGTAACTAAGGAACCTGTCATAGTGCTATTGCTGAATTAGAGGACAGGGCCTCAGTACTATAATTACTTAACCTTTCTGGATTTCAGTTCTTCATCTGTGAAACGGAGGATAATAATACCTACCCAATAGAATGAGTGTGTTGAAAAAAAGATAACATGTATAAAAAGAACTAAAAAAATAGTGCCTGGCATATAGTAAGTATTCGATAATTACATGTATCATTATGGTCATTTCCATAAATACTTTTAAATTCATCCATTCATCCATGCATTCCTTGAGAAAACATTTGTTCAGCAGTTATGATGCTAAGGAGCTGAGTGGTTTATTGTACTGTGTCACTGTTCTTTAAGTCCTTTTAATCTGCTAGGAATGGCCAGTGACAAATGCCAATTCCTCATAACTCATACTTACCCTCTTCAGCATATTTTCTTTCTGTTCCATCATCCTGCCAGTTACACAATTAGTTGGAAATAGGGCCAAAGTTTTTACTCTTTACATTAACACCAATACTATTCATTCATCATAGAAGATACCTGATGTTACCATGCCAACACGATCTAGAAAAACACACAGGAATGAAAGAAGAGAAGTAGAAAATGGCTTTGTCACTTAGGGAGCTGTGATTGTAGGCCAGTCACTTGCAAAATGAAGATTATATGTTTTTATTTATTTTTAACTTGTAGTTTTTATATTTCAGTTACAGTTAACATTCAATATTATTTTATAATACTTTCAGGTGTACAGCATACTGGTTAGACATTTATGTAGTTTTTGAAGTGATCCCCCCAGTAAGTCTGGTACCCATCTGGCACCATGTATAACAATTACAATATCACTGACTATATTCCCTATTGCTGTACTTCGCATCCCCATGACTATTTTGTAATTACCTATTTATACTTCTTAATCCCTTCACCTATTACACCATGCTCCCTAACCCCCTTCCCATCTGTAGCTATGGTCTGTTTTGTTTGTTCATTTATTTTGTTCTTTATATTCCACTTATAAGTGAAATTTTTTTTTGCTTTTCTCTGATTTGTCTTTCTCTGTTTGACTTTTTTCACTTAACATAATACCCTCTAGGTCCATCCATGTTGTTACAAATAGTAAGATTTCATTCTTTTATGCCAAGTTAATATTCCATTGTCTTTATGTACCATCACTTTTTTCTATTTTAAATTATTGATGCAAGAGAGAGAAACATCTATTTGTTGTTCCACCTACTTATGCATTCATGAGTTGATTCCTGCATGTGTCCTGACCGGAGACTGAACCCAGCCAGGGTAAGTACCCCCACTTTTTCATCCAGTCATCTATTGATGGACACTTGGGATGCTTCCATTATCTTGGCTATCATAAACAATGCTTCAGTGAACACAGGGATGCATGTTCTTTTCAAATTAGTGTCTTGGATTTCTTCAGTTAAATACCCAAAAGAGGAATTGGTGGGACATGTGGTAGTTCTACTTTTAATTTTTTGAGGAATCTCTATACTGTTTTCCACAGTGGCTGCACCAATTTGCAATCTCACCATGAGTGCACTAGGGTTCCCTTTTCTCCACATCCTCACCAGCATTTGTTGTTTGTTGATTTATTGATGTAGCCATTTTGACAGGTGTGAGGTGATAGCTCACTATGGGTTTAATCTGCATTGCTCTGATGATTAGTGACGTTGAGTATAAAGATAATACTCAACTGGCAGAGATTTTGAGAGAAACAAATGAGATGATGTAGGTCAAAATGCATACATTTAGTTTGTCAGTAGACTTTAAATTATAGTAGATTCTTGTTACCAAAAATAACATGGTATACCTGAAACTAATAATATGTCATCTGCCATTTATATCTCAATTTTTTAAAATTAAAAATTCAAATTAAATAACATGATTATCTTTTGCTTGATGAAGATTTTTAACAATTAAATATATTTACATAGTAACTTTTTTAAAGATTTTATTTATTTATTTTTAGAGAGATGGGAAGGGAGAGAGAAAGAGAGGGAAAGAAACATCAATGTGTGGTTGCCTCTCATGAGTCCCCTACTGAGGATCATGCAACTCAGGCATGTGCCCTGATTGGGAATCAAACCAGCAACCCTTTGGTCTGCAGGCCAGTGCTCAATCCACTGAGCCACACCAACTAGGGCTACATGGTAACTTTCTCTGAAAGAATTCCCAAATTTAAGTCTCAGATGCCTACAAGAAATAAGGGACAGAAATAATATATTACTCTGAGTTTATGTACTTTTTTTTATTGCATTGATAAGAGGAAATTACCCAAGACTATTAGTAGACACTAGGGTTAAAATCTAGAATTTGTACCTCCTACTCCCAAATTTGCATTTCTCTCCCTGAATTCTAAGGCCCTCAACCTTTTAGGAGGGAAAAGTTACCTACACACCAGAGGTTTCTCAAACCTGGCTGCTCACTAGAGTTATTTGAGGGGGTTAGGGAAATACTAATGCTCAGGTCTCGTTCCAGACCAATTGCACCAGAATCTCTGAATATGGAGTCTAGTCATTCTAAAAGCTTCCCAAAAGATTTTAATGTGCATCCAATGTTGAGAATCACTAGTACAGAATTAAACATCAGCTATGCAATGTGAAAATCACATATGTGCAACAATACACTTTTTATATTTTATTGATTATGCTGTTACAGTTGTCCCAGTTTTTCTCCCCTTGCTTGGTACCCACCTTCCCTCCAGCAATCCACCCCCTTAGTTCATGTCCATGGGTCATGCATGTAAGTTCTTTAGCTTCTCCCTTTCCTATACTATTCTTAACACCCCCATCCATTTTGTTCCTACCAATTATGCTTCTTTATCCCTGGACCATTTCTCCCTTTCCCTGCCCTCCTTCCACTCCCAGTTGATGACCCTCTGAATGATCCCTATACCTACAAATCTGTTCCTGTTCTGGTTGTTTGCTTAGTTTGTCTTTGCTTTTATTTTTTAGATTCAGTTGTTGGTAGTTGTGAGTTTGTTGTCATTTTATCATTCAGTTTTGATCTTCTTTTTCTTAAATAACTCCCTTTAACATTTCATGTAATAATGGCTTGGTGATGATGAATTCCTTTAGCTTTACCTTGTCTGGGAAGCACTTTATCTGTCCTTCCATTCTAAATGACAGCTTTCCTGGACAGAAAATCTTGGTTGTAGGTCCTTGCTTTTCATCACTTTGAATATTTCTTTCCAGCCCCTTCTTGCCTGCAGTTTCTTTTCAGAAATCAGCTGACAGTCTTATGGGAACTCCTTTGTAGATAACTCTCTGCTTTTCTCTTGCTGCTTATAAGATTCTCTGTTCATCTTTAACCTTTGTCATTTTAATTATGATGTGTCTTGGTGTGGTCCTCTTTGGGTCCAGCTTGATTGGGACTCTCTGTGTTCCTGGGCTTGCATGTCTATTTCCTTCACCAAATTAGGGAAGTTGTTCTTCATTATTTTTTCAAATAGATTTCCAACTTCCTGCTCTTTCTCTTCTCCTTCTGGCACCCCTATGATGCGAATGTTGGACTGCTTGAAGTTGTCCCAGAGGCTGCTTGTACTACCCACATTTTTTGGATTCCTTTTCTTCTTCTGGTTGTTCTGATTGGTTGTTTTTGCTTCCTTATGTTCCAAATCATTGATTTGATCCCCAGCTTCATCCATTCTACTTTGTTTCCCCTGTAAATTATTCTTTATTTCAATTAATGTATCCTTCATTTTTAACTGGATCTTTTTTCTGCTGGTGAGGTCCTCACTAAGTTCTTTGAGTATCCTTATAACCAGTGTTTTGAACTCTGCGTCTGATAGATTGCTTGTCTCCATTTTGTTTAGCTCTTTTTCTGGAGTTTTGATCTGTTCTTTCATTTGGGCCCTGTTTTTTTTGTTTCCTCATTTTTGCAGCCTCCCTGTGTTTATTTCTATGTATTAGGTAGAGCTGCTTTGACTCAGTGTCTTAGTAGTGTGGCCTAATGTAGTATGTGTCCTATAGAGTCCAGTGGCACAACGTTCCCTGTCACCCAAGCTGGGTACTCAAGGTGAACCCTTCATTAAGCTGAATACACCCTCCTCTTGTAGTTGAGCCTTGGTTGCTGTTGGCAAATCAATGGGAGGGATTCATCCAGGCCAGTCAGCAGAAAGGATTGACTGTAACCACTTACCACCAACCTCCACCTTCTGTGAAGGATCAGCTGTGCAGGGACAGGGTGGCAGTGCTCTGAAGTGGTCTGTAGCTGTACTGTGGGTGTGCTGGTCCTGGGGTTTTCTGGGTGGTGCAGGTCAAAGTCAGCCTCAACCTGAGTTTTTCCCAGGGCTGCCCTTCCTGAGTTATAAAGCAATCTGAGAAAGCTGCTACTTGTGCTGTGCTTGGAATTCCCAGGTGAAGCCAAACTGAAACTAATCTGGCTGCTGCTAGTGTCTGGCCTGGAGCTCACTGAGGCCAACTGTTGCCTCTTTGATAGGATTTTGGAAGTTGTGAAGCATGAAGCAGAGTCAGTGCCCTTTAATGCCAGTCCTTTGTTAGTTGTTTTAGTTGCCCACCTTATAAATCCACCTTGGAATGGCCCTGCATTCCATCTTCCTAGACTTCACTCCTGTCATGACCTCCCCTCTATTACACCAATATTCTTTTCCTATTTTCAACTCTCACCTCCACATACACTTTTTGTTCTCTTGAATTCTATTTACCAGTCAACCTCATTCTCTCAAGTGCTTTATCCCCAGAATATCATTGGAATAACTTGACAATCCTTCCTCTCCCTCCATGGTTCTTCCTACTCTTTACCTCATTCCTTCCCTTTATCACTTAACTACCTTTCTTGTAAATTCCCTAAAGAGGGTATTAGCCTTATTCAAAGGAATCAGTTGTTAAAGGGAGGGAGCTGGGGTGGTCAGGAACAATATTTCCAGTTAGTGTTGATGAAGTGTTCTAAGAGGGCTAGACCTTGAAACAGAGCACAGGATGGCAGTTGGGGGAGGAGGACCTGATCACTCCATTTGGATAGGCAGGGTAGGGCTTATGGGGAAAGGGAATATGGGCCTTTGTTAAAATGTCAAGTGGAAAAGGTAAGCCAAGAATATAGCCAGCATGTTTAAGGATCCCGCCAAGATCCAGTCAAGTTAGAATCAGGGACAAATAGAGAAGAAACATAGGTAACACAGTGCAGAGATTGGAGTCCATTAGCAAGACAATTAGATAAACATACATTTATAGCTTCCTAGTTTTAACAGCATTCCACACTTCCTTTTTGCTGTACCCTGTCAGTCTTAGAGTGTTCATACTTAAGTGGTTTATGACTCTGCTCTCTCTAGACCTTTCTCCTGAGTGTTACCAGACTGGGACTTTGTGGGATAAAAGAGGTGAAAATAGCTATGAAGCTATAATCCTTACTGTAGATGGTAGACTATATGTTAGTTTCCTACATGTGGTTCCTATTAGTAGGGTTAGGGTGTAACTACCTGCTGTGAGTATGCAATGTCAGGTGTTGGGGGGGATGGGATAAATCAGGCAGAAGTGTCAACTCTGAGGGTTAGAAACAAAGATAATTTTAGGGGTAAATGCAAGTTGTTATTGTAGAGAAATCAGAGGTCCATGCCCCAAGAGCTGCATCAAGCATGAGATCAAAGGATGAGTATAAATCCATAAGTAGAAGGTGGGAGCCAGGAATCAAGAATCAAAGGGACCCCAAATATTTTCATGTAGCAGAGAGCAATCATGAAATAAACATTTGTAATTCCAGGCTGTGTGCAATGTATCAGAGCTGATCACTTACATTAAACATTGGACTTACTGCTGGGGGAGCTGGCCAGTTTAAGGACATGGGTTCAAGTTAATTCCCTTCATGGGTCCTCCTATCAGACAGGATAGGTCCAGAGTTGCCCGCTTGGGTCTTCTTTCTTTTTTTCCTATATTTTTTATTGTTTAAGCTATGATAGTTATCCTCACTTTTTTCCCCTTCACCTACCTCCACCCAACCTCTGCACCCTCCTCAGGCCATCACCACACCATTGTCCATGTCCATGGGTCATGCATACATGTTCGTTCGCAAATCTCTTCCCCTTTTTTCATCTAGTACCTCCACCCTCCCTTCCGACAGCTGTCAGTCTGCTCTGTGTACCTATACCTCTGTTTCTTTTTTTCCAAAGATTTTATTTATTTACTTTCAGAGAGAGGGGAAGGGAGGGAAAAAGAGAGAAACATTGATCGGTTGCCTCTTGGCTGCACCCCAACCGGGAACCAAACCTACAACCCAGACATGTGCCCTGACTAGGAAGTGAACCAGTGACCTTTTCCTTTGCAGCTGATGCCCAACCAATTGAGCCCAACCAGTCAGGGCTGTGCCTCTGTTTCTGTTTTGTTCATTATTTTATTTTATTTATTAGATTCCACATATAAGTGAGATCATATGGTATTTGTCATTCACTGACTGGTTTATTTCAGTTAGCATAATAATCTACAGGTCCAACCATGCTGTGGCAAAATGTAGGAGTTCCTTCTTTTTTACTGCCATGCAGTATTCCATTATGTAAATGTACTACTGATGGACACTTGGGCTGTTCCAGGATCTTGGCTATTATAAATAATGTTCCTATGAACATAGGGTGCATATACTTTTTTGAATCAGTGTTTCAGGATTCTTAGGATATATCCCTAGAAGTGGGATTGCTGGGTCAAAAGGATGAAAGACTTAAACATAAGGCACAAAACCATAAAAATCCTAGAAGAAAACATAGGCAGTAAAATTTCAGATATCTCACATAACAATATTTTTGCCAATTTATCTCCTAGGGCAAGGGAAATAAAGGGAAAATGTAAACAAATGGTACTATATTAAATTAAAATGCTTCTCCACAGCTACAGAAACCATCAACAAAGTGGAGAAAAGGGAACTCTAGTGCACTGTTGATGGGAATGGAGACTGGTGCAGCCACTGTGGAAAACAGTATGGAGTTTCCTCAAAAAAATAAAAATGGCACTGCCCATCTGGGTTTTCTTGATGGAAGGTGGATTGCCTTTTGAGGTCTATATGATTACCACTTAAGAATCTTTAAATGTGTGCCCCTCCCATTGGATCAGAGTTGGAATTCTCTTGGAGGTTGTGGCTACATCAACCTCTCTATTTATTTGGAGCCTCATATAAGGTTGCTGGGGGAGTCTTTAGAGTGTATAATAGAGGAAAGGCGCTGAAATTTGAGCTCAAATTTGAGGTGGAACAGCATGTACAGAAGGAACTGAATATGGAAGAATTAATCAGAACTCTGTCAGAGCTGTGAACTCTGTAATTATAGAGGGCTCTAGATTCTTTGGCAAGGACAGATGCGAAGAGTGATGAAAGGAGAGTCAGGAGATTCCCATACGAATCATTTCCCTTGCTATTTGGTACCTGATGATGATGGCCTTGTATTGTAATGTTCTTTGTGGCGCTAGAGGTTGTGCTGTAGGTGTTTCTGAGAAGTCAGAGATTCAACCTGTAGCTGGGTTCACAGAGGTTCTGGATGATACCAGGAAGAGGTGGTGGTAAAGCCATAAATACCACAAAAGGGAGTATTCAGGGGAGATGAGTTCAGAGAGCTATTATACATAAATTCAGGGGTTATTTCTTGACTACTCACCTATCTGTTCATCTTTGCTGTCATTAGGTGGACAAAGAGTGCCATGTTCCCAGACTGCTCTGAATATTGCTGTTCTCAATAAATTCTATAGCTGCATAAGAATATCTGGGGGCTGGGCGATGGTGACTTTCAAGCTGTCCCAGGGCAGACATTAATGCAGACAATATTTCAGAGCCCATTGATCACTAGACATAGAGCACAGCTCTACCTCAAACTCCTCCTAATGCGGGGTACAGGATCTACTCAAAGGACAGCGCCCTTCCACCTCAGCAATAACTTGGTGGGGTTGAATGACAGCTCTATCAATAGCTCTTCCCTGGCCTTGTTAGAACCACCCTCCAATCCCACAAAGTAAATAACATCACCTGCTGAGCAAACAGAGACATGGCATGATTAAGTGACTTCCACACAGTCACACAGTTATGAGCAGAGGACACAATCTGAACACAGGGCTGCCTTATTTCCAAGTCCATGATCTCATCAGCTATGTTAGTACTGTGTCAAGACAGAGATAAAGAACAGTATTGAGGGACAAGGAAGCACAGCTGAAGGCCAATGGTTAAGGCTTGTTAATTTCAAATTAATTCCCTTCATGGCCAAAAGGGAAGGGAAAGTGACTACTACAAATTATGGGCACCTAGTGGTCTAGAAGGGCACTGAAGCCCAGCTATACTAGAAATCAATATACTAAATCCAAAAATTTTCAGTAAGTAGGTCTTCCTTGGGGTGCCTGGAAATAGATGTTTTTGTTTTTGTTGTTGCTTGTTTGTTTTTACTTTTCATCAGGACCAAACCTGCTATTGATGGATAAATAATGCCTTGCTTAACATGGCTACATTTATATTCACTCAAGGCTCATTCCAGGATCTAGGAGACTTCAGAATACCAATTAATTTATCAAAATAATCATTTATATCCAAGGAGGAATTAAATAAGAATTTAGAATTACAGAGTGTTTATAATCAATATAATCATATTATAGTAGTTGGAAAATAGAGAATATAAAAATCAGAGAATTCCAACTCTATCACACAATACTGTTTCCATTTAATATAATTTGTGTATATATTTTATGTGCACATCTATAGACTTTATAATAATTTTGTTCATATTATTTTGTATTTTTTCTTAATATTATATATGTACTTTCCCATTTTCATTAAGTCTTCCTAATAGTTTGTTTAGTTACATAATATTTCATTAAGTGGACTATTACCAAAATTTATTTAAATCATTCCCTTGCTGTTGGATATTTAGGTCATTGCAAGTTTTTGCTATTATAAATTATTCTGCAGTGAACATCTTTATGCAAATAGGACTTTATTTGCATAAAATGTTTTGGATTCGTTATCCTTATGCTCACTGCCACTCTACGCCAGATCTTAAGCACCACATACCTCAATTAATGGATTAAACGTGCTGGCCAGTCTCCCCTGCTTTTATCCTGCAAAACACTAAGAGATTAGTCATCCTAAAATGCAACTTCCATCATATTACTTTGTTAAATTATGCTTATCTGTCTTCCAAGTAGTATGATATGACTACTCTTACAGACCAAAATGTGAGGCAGGTTGGGCCCCCAAAAGACTAAGCAGCAGGAACCAGAAGATAAACTGGAGCTGGGGGGACTACATTTAGGATACCCCAACTCATAAATGTTGGCCCCAAGATACATGCCACAGTATCCACTGGAGCAAGAAAAAATTGGGCCATTTCAAGTTAGACCCACCCAGGAGATCTCATGTAGTGAGGGCACAACACTGATAGTCCCTGAGTGGTTGTAACACACACAGTCAAGCAGAACCAGGAATGAGTCCAAGAGAAGTTAATCCAGGTTGAACTTAGAGTGGAGTGAGCAGTGTCAGACACCTCAGGGCACAGGAATCATCAAAAACTAGACAGGGGATCAGAGCCCAGCTGAACAGATCTAGGTTTGTGGCATGGTTCTAGAACTACCACATTGCTAGAGTAGAACCAGGGCAAAAAAAGCTCAGTTGTATAAATTAGGTCTTTGTGGGGAGCAGTAGGGAAGGCTGCAGTGGGCAGGCTTGTAAGCAATCAGATTTTGAGAGGACCACCACAATAGATGCCTGGTTGAGAGCACTACTTCTGGAACTGATGGACATGGGTTCTTAATCTATTACCCATGGACTGAGAAAACCTATTACTCAGAGTCTGTGAAGACAGCCTGCTGATGTAGGTGCCCTCTATCTGTAGGTAGTAGAGACTGACATCCAGGAAGATCCTCCCACAAAGTCAAAACAAATAAAACACATATCTATGTATACATGTATAATCAAATGCTTGTGTATGGTACAGTGCCCCTGCCTTTTAGCACTCTGTTCTTTTGGTTTGAAGATACTATACTGTGAAAAAGATATATAATGCTCTATCAATTTCACAAAAATAACATGTTAATGTAAATTACCTGTTTCTCCACAAATTGAGAATTAGCTGAAAGCTGATTTAGGTCAAGGGCAAAAGGTGGGTAAGGGGGATTCAGAACAGATAGTAAGCTATTAACCATTGTATTAGCCAGAGAGCCAGGGTTCTCCAGATAAACAAAACCAATAAACTATACGGATATATAGGAATACATACAACTTTATAGAGCTATGTAGAAATAAATGTGTATACATACATATGTGTGCACACACATGTATGTATACATATATATGTATGTGGGGGAAGGGAGAGAGAGATTTAAGAAATTGGAACTGCTTCAAGCAATTATGGGAGCTGGCAAGTCCAAAATCTGCAGGACAGACCAACAGGCTGGACCCAGGAAAGAGTTCATATTGCAGTCCTGATTCCCACAGCAGCCTGGAATTAGAATTCTTTCCTCTTTGGGGAGCCTCCTTCATATTCTCTTAAGGCTTTTATCTGATAGAATGAGGCCCCTTAAATTATGGAGGGTAATCTGCTTTACATAGAGTTACTGATTTAAATGTCAGTCACA
This sequence comes from Anoura caudifer, assembly GCA_004027475.1. Taxonomy (NCBI): domain Eukaryota; kingdom Metazoa; phylum Chordata; class Mammalia; order Chiroptera; family Phyllostomidae; genus Anoura; species Anoura caudifer. The sequence goes on along the minus strand of PVKU01010735.1, from coordinate 2,720 downwards.
TTGAAAAACCACATCAAAATTGGTTTATGAGCAAACAACTGGGTACCATAGCCTACATAAGCCACATTTTATAATAATTATAATTTTATTTAAAATGCATTTATTACATATTGTACTATTATTTTATATTATTATATATCTGTTCAATTTTATATAATTATAATTTTATGTGTCACATAAAATTGAGCACCACACAGTGAAACAAATCAAGGTCACTGAACTGAGCATGGGGGGGAGATAAGAACAAATGTACCTCCTCCCAATTCTGCCCAAATTGTGACCAAACCCGAATATCCCATTTTTATACCTAGGAACTTAAGGACTTATTTCTCATGGCTTTTGAATAAAACCTTCCCTCATGGAGTCAGGGTTAGCTCTGCCTCTCTCCAGATCACTACCCCTCACCTGGGGACCACGACTCCTCTGCTCTGTGAATCCCAGTCTCTGACTATCCACACCTCCTACTTCCTTCAAGTATGAGCTCACAATAGTGCTTCACAACCAAGAATTTTTTTTCACATGTGGGCTCAAACCAGCATTGGTGTTTCCCTTCTGACTAAATACAAAGAAAAGATATAATGAGGCATCAAAAACAGCTACTTTAGAGATTGAAACCTGGAACTAGAGTTTTTCCCTCTGCATATTAGTTAACTTGAAGAAGTCCAGCTCTACAAGGGTCTACTCTGTCACTTGAGAGAGCCATTCACCATCATTCATGACACTCCAGAACACTGCAGCATCTCCTCAAGGTCAAAAACACTTATCTATAGTTGCATTCTGCTTCCTTTATATTTTTCAGTGTTGCACCATATATTTAGTTGGCTGTTGCCAATGTAAGCACTGATGACAATATAGAGTTGATTTGTTATTATTGAGATAATTCACATGCAATTAAACCTATAGGTTTTGTGTATAATTAAATGAGATCTGAGTAATATATACACGTGTAACCACCTCCCTAGTCAAGATAGACATTTCTATTGCTACAACTCCTTACTCATGAAATTCACTTTTTATATTTCCTCTCTTCTCTTGATTTTTTATCCTTTAAATTAATAGACTATTTGTAGAGTGGTTTTAGGTATACAGAAAAATGAGCAAAAGTACAGAGTTCCCATATATACCTTCACCCCCTGCCCTGAGCTTTCCCTAGTATTAACATCTTGTATGAGTACGGTGCATTTGTTACAATTGATGAGCCACTACTGATTATCTGAAGTCCAAAATTTACCTTTAGTGTCACTCTTTGTATTGTACATTCTATATGTTTTGACAAGTGTATTGATATGTGTACACCATTACAGTATCATGAAGGATAGTTTATTGCCCTAAGGATTCATTGTGCTCTACCTCTTCATCCCTCCCTCCCCCTGACCTCTGGAAGCCACTGATCTTATTATTGTCTCCATAGTTTTGCCTTTCCCAGTGCTAGTTGAAATCATACAGTATATAGCTTTTTCCAGTTTGCTTCTTTCACTTAGCAATATGCAGTTAAGCTTCTTCCATGTCTTCTCATGGCTTCACAGCTCATTTCTTTTCCTTGCTGAATCATGTTTCATCGCATGAATGTATCCAGCCTGCTTATCTGTTCGCCTACTGAAGGACATCTTGGGTGCTGAAAAACGGGGACAACTGTAATTGAACAATTTAAAAAAAAATTTAAACTGTTATAAAGATTTGTGTGCAGGTTACTGTGGATATTTTTCAATTCATTTGGCAAAATATCAAGGAGCATAATTGCTGAATCTTAAGATAAGAGCATTTTTACTTTTGAAAAAAAAAAACAACCCTGTCAAACTGCCTTCCAAAGTGCTTGCATTTTTTGGTATTCCCATCAACAATGACAGTTCCTGTTGCTCCACATCCTCACTAGCATTTGGTGTTGTCAGCGTTTTGAATTTTAGCCATTCTAATATATGTGTAGTCGTATCTTGTTTTAACTAGCAATTCCTTAAAGATATATGATATTTAGCACCTTTTCTTATAATTATTTGCCATTTATGTATCTTCTTTGATGAGGTGTGTGTTCAGATCTTTTGCCCTTAAAAATTGAGTTGTTTTCTTATTGTGGGTTTTCAGAGTTCTTTATAGATTGTGGATGCCAGTCTTTATCAAACACATTTTGCAAAGACTTCCTCCCAATTTGTGGCTTTATTCATTCTTTGAATAATGCCCTTTTCAGAAATCTTTTCATTTTAATGAAGTCCTACTTATCAATTTTTTCTTTCATGGACCATGCTTTTGGTGTTTTATCTGAAAAGCCATCACCAAAACCAAAGTCACTCCAATTTTCTCTGAATTTATCTTCTAGGAGCTCTGTTGTTTTGTACATTTAAGCCTATGATTTGAGTTACTTTTTGTGAAAGGTGTGTAGATTTATATTTTTGCGTGTGGATGTCCAGTTGTTCCAGCACCATGTGTTGAAAAGATTATCCTTTTTCCATTGAGTTGCCTTTGTTCCTTTACCAAAGATCATTTAATTATATTTGTGTGGATTTATTTCTTGGTTTTTTATTCTTGGATTGGGATTGCATTGAATCTACAGATCAAGTTGGGACAAACTGACTTCTTGGCAATATTGAGTCTTCTTGTACATATACATGGGGTATCTGTCCATTTATTTAGATGTTCATTGATATCTTTCATCAGAGTTTGTCATTTTCCTTGTATAGATTTCTTACATTTTTTCTTACACTTATACCTAAGTATTTCATTTTTTT
>PVKU01010734.1:0-49433 GCA_004027475.1 Anoura caudifer | reverse complement strand
AGAGTAAAATATCACCAAAGCACTCCCCAGGTCCTGCCAAGCAGCCAGTCCTAAACTCACCCTCAAGGTTGGCTCAGCAGATGTCTATCACAATTTCCCTCTCATTTATCAGCCATTTGGGAAATCATCAGATCCTATGCCCTGAAGGACACCCACTTTCATGTCAGCCATTCCTTGTCTAGAACCTGCAGATGTGGCAACAGACGAGGTTTTGCCAAAAGCCTCTTATTCTGCAAATTCTTTACATGAAATCAATGGCAGGTGCATGTACAACCTGTGTGAGCATGGGGGATGTTTGGTGTTGCAGAAAGAGGGTCACAAAAGTACCCAACTGGTGGATCATTTTGGCTCCAACCAGAGAGACTCTTCCTACCAAAGAATCACCCCCGCCCCACCCCCCTGCTCTTTCCTGAAAGTCAGAAAACACAACTTCCATAAAGACTGAAGTCACCAAGTGAAGTTTGGATATTTTACCGCTGTTCTTAGGTTTGACAAGCAGAGATACAGAAATGCTTGTGATTCCCAACACAGATGCCAACAAAGGATATGATCCATCCCAGTCCACACTTCCCAGAAATAAAGAATGGGGTGGGGCACCCAAAAGATGCCCCCAGGCTCAACCAACCCAGGGAATATTCTCTAGTTAAGAAGAGAAGTGAAATTTGCAACCCAGAAGGGAAATACCACTGTGCAAGCAGTAGAATTAGGGGTGTAGACATTTGATGAAGTACACTTTTTTAAACCCCTTTTAGTCAGTACCATTAGATAAACATCCTTTTCAATGATAAAACCCAAGTCATTTCTGGCCCTTTTCCTGGAAGAGCTTTTTTGTTGCTGTCAGGTTACAGGAGCAGCAGTAAGAGGCCATATTCTGGGCATGGAGCCCAGGACTCGAAGGGAGGCTAGAGAACATCTGGTGTACTTGATATACAGAAGCCAGAACTGCATGTGTGTGTTTGTGTGTGTTTGTTTCCTTCTATGCTGACTCATAGCATTGAAACCTCTGTGGAAACACCCCCACCCTTTTAGCTAGCCTTTTTGTGCACACCCCTTTGGCTCCGCCTTGATTCAAGAGGAGGAAGGAAAACAAATTCAAGAGTTGCTCTCAAGTATCTAGAATTCTTTGCCTCCCACCTTTTGAGAAGAAAAATTAGTCCCAGCCCTGACTCAGTCCATTAAAAACTGGACTGTCCTCTGAAAGCACCAACTTTATTTGAGCTTTTGGATAAAATTTGAAGAAAAGAATTCACAAGTATTGTGGACTGTGCAGGAGCCAGGGACTGACAACTGGCAGTGAAAACAGAAGATGGCAGACCTGAGGCCCAACATTCAAGCAGACCCTGAAATTGAGCTTTTTGTGAAGGTAAGTTTTCTAGCTATAATAATAAAATACAGAACATATTATTTCTTGAAACTAGGCTTCAGCTTCAAAAAAAGTCAATTTGTGCTAGCAATAAGAAATAATTTTTTAATTGTATTTCTATGCTGACTCCTAGAATGATGTCTTGGTGTTTAGTTGTTCTTAGATAACAATAGGCAAACATCTCACCTGCAGAAAGCAAGGATATGGTGGAAAGAATACTAGACTAGTTGATAGAGGGACTAAATTGTATTCTTAGTGGCTAACCTGGAGAAATCCTTCCCCCCATCTCAACTTTCATTTCTCCATCTATATAATGAAGGATGCTTGACTAAATGATCCTTAAGGGTTTTCCAGCTCTCACAATCTATGTTTTATAAAATAGGTTTTGAGAGGCCTAAATGGAGAAGTCCAACAATAGCCTGAGAGCCCCATTCCCACACATAGCCCAGACAGAGCTTTCTAAAATTCTCCCATAATGGGCAAACATCACAACAGGGCTACACAAACACTAGAGGAGAAAAAGCCAACAATCTGTGTGCCTGTTATGTGAGGAGACGGCATTTTAGAATGCTATGCTTCCTCTTTATGGTTTGTCTTGGTATTTTTTTGTCTTAACTTTTCAGAAAATTCCTTTGGAAAGCCCCTAAAGCAGGAGAAAGAAACATGTGTTTCTAAATTAGTTCATCAAGAAAAATAATTATGTAGGGGATATTCCAAGTAGAAATTACAGTTTCTTAAATCCCTGCTTACATTAACTATTTTTTCTCTGTACTTTCATCGACTATTGGAAGTATTCAGGATGATAATAACAACACTCTTTTTTGTTGTTGCTCAATTACAGTTGTCCCCATTTACCCCAATTACTCTCCCCTTCCATACCCACTCCCACCTCCCATATTCAATCCTCCCCTCCCCATTGTACTTTCAGGGGTCCATATGTACTTTCAGGGGTCATTTCTATAGTTTGTTAATAACAACAAACTCTTATATCATACCTGGTGCTTTTTAAACTTTTTACATATATTGTCTCATTTAGTGCTAACAACAACTTAGAGGATATAGTAGTAGTGGTAATAGCAGACCAGTGGTAATAGCAGATCAGTGGTAATAGTGGTAGTAGTACTCATCATTGCAGTAATATTGTCCTCATCATCTCTAGATAAGTAAGCTAAGACAACAGATTTTAAGTAACTTGCCTCTAAAACTATATCTCTTCTTGATGGCATACAAAGACATAAAATAAGGTATGCTTATCAAATGTCAGCTTAAATTTCAGTTAGCCAAAGTAATATTTTTACAATTGTTAAAATATTTAACAACTGGTCACATGTATATGCCAAGGACATAATCAATCAACCTTTTTAAAATTATAGGACAGAGGCCTTGAATTCTTGCATTGCAAAGTAATTCAAATAAGTGTTTTCTGGACCATGGGGCATAGGGACTACTTCTCCTATCTTTGGATTCTAGCAAAACATGTGACTTCTCAGACATGATATAAATGTCTTAACTTTCTAACTGGCCTTTTACATCTAGCAATCCAAACTAGGGGTAACTAAAATTTTTCTTTCATATAAACTGTAACTTTGTCCAAGGTCACATAGCTAATGAATGGCAGAGTTAGGATTCCAATACTTTAAAATAGCTATGTCAAATTTTATTTAATTGTTTTAAATTTGGAAGGCTTTTTTGAAAAACTTTTCAGAATCGCATAAGATGCAATCTTTAAATGTAAGCTTATATAATGATACTGATACAAATTAAAGATTTTCTGGAAGAATCTTGAGTATCATCTTATGCAGGTCTTTGTTTTGCTTTCATTTGCTTTAAGATGTGTTAAACAGATCTCTAGAAGTTTAATAGAAGATAATGAAAGAGATCCAGATATTGAGAGAGATGGAAAATGTTAATGAATAACTTAAAAGCACTGCTCTTTACCAATGGTATCTCATTTATAAATAATGTGGTATTCTTCTAAATGGCTCTGTGATTTCCCCAGTTACCACAGGCTATAGCTTAAAACCCTACTACAACTTCTTCTCCATGCCCTGATGGCATTCCTATAGGAAATTAAGCACTTTCCTATCATAATTAAGAAGTTCTATCACACCACCTATGTGTTCCATGTAGTCTGTGAAACATTGCCTTTCAGCTCTGTATGATTTGGGCAAGATTTATATCCATGTAATAAAGCAACAAACAACAAGTATTGGAGAGGATTTGGAGAAAAGGGAACCCTAGTGGAAAACAGTATGGAATTTTCTCAGAAAACTAAAATCAAAAGATTTTTTAACATGTTTTATTTTCTCTAAATGCAGAGTTTTTCTTATTGGTTTGTTGTTCATTGTTAAATGAAGATTTTGTGTTTTCTACCAAACAGTCTAAAATTAAATTGTAGTAGGTTTGTATATAACATTATAGCATCTAACAAATTCTGAATGTAATATTTTGTCAAAACATTTTGTCTATGTGGGAAAGAAGAAAGAAATGATACTCTTCTCTGAATGTCTATACCATTTTCAAACTCTCTTAGAAATATTACAACAACTGATTAATAAAAAAATCCCAGTGTTCACAGCAGCATTATTTACAATAGCCAAGTGCTGGAAACAGCCTAAGTGTCCATCAGAAAATGAGTGGATCAAAAAACTGTGGTACATTTACACAATTGAATTCTATGCTGCAGAAAGAAAGAAGGAACTCCTACTATTTGTGACAGCATGGTTGGAACCGGAGAGCATTATGCTAAATGAAATAATCCAAGTAGTAAAAGATAAATACTATATGATCTCACGTATAAGTGGACCCTAATCAACAAACAAACAAGTGAGCAAAATAGAACCAGACACATTGAAATAAAGAACAAAGTGACAGTGACCAGAGGGGAGGGGTGAGGGGAGAAATGGGGGAGAGAAGGGGAAGGGGCAAGCAAAGGAACAAGAATAGAAGATGCATGGGCATAGACAATGGGGTGGATTGACTGTAGGATTTGGGGGACAAGGTTGGGATGAGCAAGGGGGAGAGAGGTGGGACAACTATAACTGAAAAATAAAATAAAATAAAATAAAATAAAATAAAATAAAATAAAATAAAAGAAAAGAAAAGAAAAGAAAAGAAAAGAAAAGAAAAGAAAAGAAAATAAAAGAAAAACAATTGTGTTTAAAAATAAAAATAAACAAACCAAAGAGAAACAGCCTCACAGATACAGAGAACATTTTGATGGTTGCCAGATGGGAGGTGGGGTTGGAAGATGGATGAAAAAGTTGAAGGGATTAAGAAATACAAAATGGTTGTTACAAAACAGTCAACATATCCAACAAAGCTATTAGATGAGAGAAAGCAGTGTTAAAGAGTGTGGATTCTGGAATGGACAGTACAGGATGTACTACATGAAAAGTGTACATAATGTCATCAATTGTCTAGATGAGTGTACTTGAACACGTCAGCTTCTGCTAGTCTCAATTTCCTCACCTGTAAAACACAAGTAATAACACAACCTACCTCACAGGATCATCTTTAATGTGAGGATTAAATGAAACAAATATGTAAAATACAGAAGTTGTTAACATAGTTAACACTTAATAAATGTCAAATATTGTGGCTATTATTATTTTTTATGTTTAGAAACTTAGATCACAAACACAAAGAGAAATAAGTTGTTTTGCTAAAGGACCACATCCTGTCTTTGCCAGCTACAGACACTTATGAGGGAGATAATTAATCAATCAGGCTGCGAAATTCACATCCTAAAATTTTATGTGATGGCAGTTTATTATTTTTTTCTGAAAATTTTATTTATTTTATTTTTAGACAGAGGGGAAGGGAGGGAGAAAGACAGAGAGAGAAACATCAACGTGTGGCTGCCTCTCATGCACCCCATACTGGGGACCTGGCCTGCCACCCAGGCATGTGCCCCAACTGGGAACTGAACCAGCAACCCTTTGGTTCACAGATTGGCTCTCAATCCACTGAGCCACACCAGTCAGAACAATCTGATGGCACTTTAAATCAGCATATTATAAACAGGAAAAAAAAAAAAACTACAGTTTTCCTGTGAAACTTTACTGCATTTCCTCCGTACCTCACTGTTTTGCCTTTCTTTTTGCCAAAGGTGATCAACCCTTCCTGCCATATCTATTATCAGAGTCCATTTTTCTTCCTGCCCCCCCAACCCTAATCATGTTTCTTTCCATTCACTAACTCCAATTCTGATTTCATCCTTAGTCTGATTTCTGTTACAAAAGAAATGCAGCTGCCAAGGTTGGTTGCCATTTCACATACCTCTTCACTCCATGACGTCACAAAAAGCGGTAATAAGCATGATTTTCTCTATTTCACCCAGTGCCAGGGAAAGGAAAATTTACCTAAAAATTAGAATTGTGCCCATGGGTTCTTGGACCATAACATTACCAGTAGAAATGACAGATCAAAACAGCTGTAGGGTGAAGTACCTTTTATTTCCTTCTACAAACTTATGCAAAAGTTGAAAAATAGATTCAAGAGATGAGAGATGCTAATGGGTTGGACTTAAAAAACTAGCACCTAACAGTGTTGGACAGAGAGTAAGCATCAAATCAACATTGAATGAATGAATGATTGAATGATGGCAAATGAGAAACCTGAACTTATTTGGAGATATTTATTAGTAAAACTGACAAGAATTAGTAGTTGGATTCAATATTCAGAGTGAAGCAAAAGGATTATTTCCAAGTTTCTAGTTTGGTTAACTGGGTGGATGGTGTCTTGTCTGCTCAGGCTGCCGTAACAAAATACCATAGACTGTGTGGCTATAACAGCAAATATTTATTCCTCACAGTTGTAGAGTCTGTATGTCCAAGATCAAGGTACCAGCATGGTCAGTTTCTAGTGAGAGCTCTTTTCCTGGCTTATAGGTGCCTGGGTTCTAGTTGTATCCTTCAATAATAGAGAGGGAGGGAAGGAAGGAGAGAGAGAGAGAGAGAGTGAGTTTTGGTCTCTTCTTTTCTTAAATATATTTTATTGATTATGCTATAACAGTTGTCCCATTTTCCTCCTCCCTTTATTCCCCTCTGCCCTGCACACTTCCTCCCACCCACATTCTTCCCTGCTTTAGTTCATGTCTTAATATAAGTTCTTTGGCTTCTCCATTTCCTATACTATTCTTAACCTCCCCCTGTCTATTTTCTTTCTTTTTTTAAAAATATTTTATTTATTTATCTTTAGAGGGGAAGGGAAGGAGAGGGGGAGAGAAATATCAATGTATGGTTGCCTCTCGTGTGTCCCCTGCTGGGAACTGGCCTGCAACCCAGGCATGTGCCCTGACTGGGAATCAAACCATGATCCTTTAGTTCACAGGCCCGCGCTCAATCCACTGAGCTACACCAGCCAGGGCCCCCTGTCTATTTTCTACCTACCGTTTATGCTATGTCTTCCCTGTACCTTTTCCCCCACTTCCCTTTCCCCCTCCCCACTGATAACCCTCCATGTGATCCCCATTTCTGTGATTCTCTTATTGTTCTAGTTGTTTGCTTAGTTTGGTTTTTTTTTAGGTTTAGTTGTTGATAGTTGTGAGTTTGTTGTTTTTTTACTGTTCATATTTTTTATCTTCTTTTTCTTAGGTAAGTCCCTTTAACATTTCATATAAGGGCTTCGTGATGATGAACACCTTTAACTTGACCTTATCTGGGAAGCACTCTATCTGCCCTTCCATTCTAAATGATAGCTTTGCTGGAAGGAGGAATCTTGGATGTAGGTCCTTGCCTTTCATGACTTGGAATACTTCTTAACAGCCCCTTCTTGCCTGTAAGGTTTCTTTGAGAAATCAGCTGCTAATCTTATGGAAACTCCTTTGTAGGTAACTGCCTCCTTTTCTCTAGCTGCTTTTAAGATTCTCTCTTTATCTTTAATCTTGGGCAATGTAATTATGATCTGCCTTTGTGTGTACTCCCTTGGGTCCAACCCTGAGCTTCCTGGACTTCCTAGAAGTCTATTTCCTTTGCCAAATTGGGGAAGTTCTCCTTCATTATTTTTTCAAATAAGTTATCCATTTCTTGCTCTTTCTCTTCTCCTTTTGGCACCCCTATGATTCAGATGTTGGAATGTTTAAAGTTGTCCCGGAGGTTTCTAAGCCTGTACTAATTTTTTTTTAATTCTTGTTTCTTCATTCTGTTCGGGGTGAATGTTAATTCCTTCCTTCTGGTCCAAACTGTTGATTTGAGTCCTGGTTTCTTTCCCCTCACTGTTGGTTCCCTATACATTTTTCTTTATTTCAGCTTGTATAGCCTTCACCTTTTCCTCTATTTTGTGACCATATTCAAAGAATTCTGTGAGCATTCTGATTGCCAGTGTTTTGAACTGTGCATCTGATAGATAGGCTATCTCTTCATCACTTAGTTGTATTTTTCTGGAGTTTTGATCTGTTCTTTCATTCGGGCCACTTTTTTTGGTCTGGGCAGACCCGTTATGTGCAAGGGGTGGAGACTTAGGTATTCACCAGGGTGGAACAACCTACATTGCTGTGTTGTGGTGCTGTATGTGGGGGAGGGGTCTGAGAGGGAACAATAATGCTTATTTAGCTCTCTGTTGGCTTTCAGCCACTTCCACAGCTACCCACAAGCAAATTGGGCCCTTCTGGTGCTGATTCCCAGGTGGGTGGGTTTGTGTACATTCTAGGACCCTGTGGGTCTCTCCAATGAACTCTCCTGTGAGACTGGGAGTTTCTCCCACTGCCTCAACACTCACCCATCTTTTCAGTCAGAGGTTTTGAGGCTTTATTTCCCTGCACTGGAACCCTGGGTTGTGTGGTCTGTCTCACTCCCCAGTTGTTCCTTCTGGTTTATCTGCATGCGAATGTGGGACAACCCACTCTGCCAGCCGCTGCGTTGCCCCCCGATCCTCCATTCGCTGCCTCGCCATGACCCCTGTCCACCTGGCTGTCTATCTCTGCCCCTCTTACCAGACTGGATGAATGTTTCTTCTTTAACTCCTTGGTTGTCAAACTTCCATACAGTTTGATTTCCAAGCAGTTCTGATTGTTTTTGTTTTTAAATTTGTTGTCCTTTTGGTTGTGTGAGAAGGCACAGTGTGTGTACCTATGCCTCCATCTTAGCCAGAAGTCTGGTCTGTTCTTATTAAGGCATAATAACATCATAAGAACCCCATCCTCATGACCTCATCTAAACATAATTAGTTCCCAAAGTCCTTGCCTCCAAATACCTTGGATGTTAGAGTTTCGACATATGAATTGGAGGAGGGCGGGGAATCCAGTCCATACCAGATGACAGTGACTTTCACAGGCTTGGAAGCCCTAAAGAAAAAGTAGGTTAGTGTATGAAGAACAGGGAAGAAATTTAGTGTGGGACATGTTTAGACTGAGGTGTCTAAAATCTAAATCTCCCATGAGGACACCACATCAGCTATAACCCTCTGAAGAAGTGGCTGCCTTTTCTTCCTCATTCCTCTTACCACTGCACCGGGACATGGGGTAGGTGTTCCTTAGATATCTTTATTCCTTATATTTTCAGACCATTCTGCCACCCCCATCCAGAGAAATACCTAGGTTGAGTTTCAGAAAATTAGACTAATCCACCCACTTCCCCTCCTTGTTATAGTAGTCTTCCAGACCTCTGGTCACTCTCCCTTTTTTTTTTTTTTTTTGAATGTTTTTAGCTTTTGGATCATTCTCACTCCCTCCAAAACTATTCCTATCTTAATTCTTGGTGAGTTTAATATCTATGCAAATGACCCTTCCAATATTCTGTCCTGTTAGGTTCATAACTTTCTTTCTTCTGATGATCTCAGTTCTTCACCATCTCCCAGGCACCCCCTTCCATTTTCATACCCTTACCTTTGTCGTTGCAATGCCTGCAACTCCTTCACAATCATTTATTTGAGGATTTTATGGTTCTGCTTTTTGAACTTTTCTATTTAAATATATTTTATTGAGGTATAATTTGCATTAAATAAGGTACACTCATTCTAAGTGCATCCAATGAATTTTGATAAATATGTGCACACATGTAACTAGCACCCCAATTAAAATATAGAATATTTCCATCACCCCATAAAGTTCCCTTATATCTCTTTGCAATCAATCAATGCAGTCAATTTTCTTCACCCTATCACACTACATCCCTGCTAGGCAATCACTGATCTGCTTTCTGTCAGGATAGATTGGTTAGTATTTTCTAAAACTTTCTATAGATTGAATCACACAGTATGTACTCTTTTTGTTGTCTGGCTTTTTTTAGTCAGCATAATTATTTTGACATTTTCCTATATTGTGTGTATCAATAGTTCACTTGTTTTATTGCTGAAGTATTTCCTTGTATGGATGTACCATAGATGTTTATCCATTAATGCACTGAAGAACATTTATGTAGTTTCCAGTTTTTGGCTATTGTGAATAAATTTGCTGTAAACATTCATGGACAAGTCTTCCTATGGCCATATGATTTCATTTCTCTAGGGTAAGTACCTAGGATTAGAATTGTTGGATCATATGGTAGATAACATTTTTAACTTTCATAAGCTCTTTATAAAGCAATTGGACTATTTTCCACTCCCATGATCAGTCTTTTTAATTTCAGCTATTCTAATGTGTGTGTAATGTTAACACATTGTGTGTTTAATTTGCATTTTCCTGATGACTAATGATGTTGAGCATTTTTTTCATGTCCTTATTTACCATTGGTATATGTATTGTAAAGTTTTTAAATATCTTGCTCATTTTTAATTCAGTAGCCCACTATTGAGTTATAAAATTTCTTTACTCATATATTTTTGTACATTTACAAGGCAAGACATTTTCGTTTTCTTAACAGTTCTTTTGAAAACCAGAAGATTTTGTCTTTGATGTAGCCTACTTTACTGAATTTTTCTCTTCTCTTCTTTATTCTCTTAATCCCAGCCACATTAATCTTCTTTTACTTCCTAATATATGCCTGCTCAAACCTGTTGCAAGGCCTTTGGACATACAAATCCCTCTTTTAGAATATCCTCTTCATGACCATTCACCTACTTAATATTTGCCTATCCTTTAAATCAGTTAAAATGACAGTTTCTCAGGAAAGGCCTCCCTGACAGATCCCATATAAACTACATTTCTCTCTTACACATTCTCATAACATGCCCATCCTTCCTTCAAAGAATTTATCTCAGTTTAAAACTGACAGTAACCAGAGGGGAGGGCTAATGGGGGAAAATAGGGGAAGGGCCATTAAGGAACATGTATAAAGGATACATGGACAAAGCCAAAGGGGGTAGGTTCAAGGGTGGGAGGCAGGGATGGGTGGGATGGGTGTGTAGTGGGAGGAAAATGGAGATAACTGTACTTGAACAACAATAAAAAAATAAATAAATAAGTAATAAAATAAAAATTCTAGCCCTGGCTGGTGTGGCTCAGTGGATGGAGTGCCAGCCCATAAACCAGAGGATTGTTCGATTCCCAGTCAGGGCACAGGCCTGGGTTGCGGGCCAAAGTCTCTGGTTAGGGGCACATGAAAGGCAAATGCACATTAATGTTTCCCTCCCTCTCTTTCCCTCTCTCCAGAAATAAATAAATAAAGTCTTTAAATTTTTTTTTAAATCTGAGCATTAATTTTGGGGACTATTTTTATTTTAATATCTGTTTTTTACATATATAATGTCTGGTCTATGTTAAACACAGAATTATTTGTTCAGTGGATATTTATTGGGAGAGTAAATGAATAGATGAAGAATAGAGAGTCCATAGATAAACTTGAGTATATATAAAATTTCAAAGCTAAAAAGTATGTTGTTTTCAATCAGTGGGAGAAGGATGGGTTTTTTAATGAATGATACTAAGACAACTATTAATTATTTGTAAAAAATTAAAAATATTAAAGCTGGAGTCTCAATATACTTCTTACACCCACATAAATTCCAAATAGGTGAAACGAATGAAAAAATTAAATCATAGAGGTACTAGAAAAAAACATGAGAGAAGTTCTTTATAGAAAAACCAAATAACAAAGGACTTTTTGTAATCTAGGTAGATACATAATGGTTATATAAGCATGTCAGAAAAGCTAGACTGCACAGATAAAAAATGTATTTTTATGTAAAATTTAAATTTACATGAGACATGTTTCCTAAAAATTATATGTAATGTGTATCAGAAAGAGTTAATATCTTTAGTAAATAAATAATTTTTCCAAATCAATAAGGGAAAAGTCATCATCTTAATAGAAAAATGTAAAATTTTCATGAACAAGCACTTCATAAAATAAGGAAATCAAATAGCCAATGAGCATATGGAAAATACCTTTCAGAAAGGAAATTTGGCAGGATCTATCAAAATGGAAAATGCACATACTTTTTGCTCAGCATTCTCATTTTAAATATTAACTCTAGAAATATAATCTCAGAGCTAGAACAACTTATATACCAAAAAATATTTGTTACTGAAATAGAGTAGCAGAAATTTTGGAATATCTGAAATGTCCATCATAGGAAATGGTTATATATATATCCCGGTAATATGTACTTATATAAGATTATAGCATAATATGTTATTATATTATATATTATATATTATATTATATATTATATAAGTATACATTGCCAGGATATATATTATATTAGCATATGCTATATAATTATATATTATATATAATTTATTATTATTATGTAGTCATGACACTTGTAATTTTACATAGAATGAGATTATTTGATTCATTATCTCTCTCTTCCCACAAATCGTAGAATCCATGAGATTAAGGACTTTTAACTTTGTGTCTAGCAACTAGTTCATTTCACAGGAGGCACTCAATACATACTTGTTGAGAAAATGAATGAATGAGGCCTTTCTTTATCTTAATAGGCTGGAAGTGATGGGGAGAGTATTGGAAACTGTCCTTTTTGCCAACGCCTTTTCATGATCCTCTGGCTTAAAGGAGTTAAATTCAATGTGACTACTGTTGACATGATGAGGTAAGAGAAATTAGGACAGATTTCATCCTAAGGATTGAAATCGATAGATCCCGATACAATGTTTGTGCTTGTATGATGTGTGCCTTATCTAGAAGACTAACTGCTTATTTTTTAAAATCATAGAAAGCCTGAAGAGTTGAAGGACTTAGCCCCAGGTGCCAATCCTCCCTTCCTGTTGTATAACAAAGAATTGAAAACAGACTTCATTAAAATTGAGGAATTTCTAGAGCAGACACTGGCTCCTCCAAGGTATGCATTTTACAGGATATTACTGTTCTTGACACAATTTATTTTATTGGCCTATTTATTGAACATTGAGGATTCTTACTTCTACACATCTAGTTCCTTTTCAATGTCAGACCTCTCTTTTGTAATCTTTCTAGAAAAATTTGCAAAAATGCCCCCTGATCACTCCATATATGATTAGAAAACTTTACTACAGAATTATTTATTTAGTATATGTAAAACATTGAAACTATATAAAATATAGGTAGTATATTAAGAAAGGACAAAGGACAGACTTGGAAACTTGGGAAAGGCAGGTAAATTTGGGCCCCATTTAATTTTGGCCTCATTATCTCATCTATAATGAAGTTTTGGGGTATTTATACTGATAAAAATTAGACTTCTTTTAAGATTTTTTATTTTTTAAATTTTATTTTTGGAGAGAGGGGAAGGGAGGGGGGAAGAGAGGGAAAGAAACATCAATGTGTGGCTGCCTCTCATGCCCCCTACTGGGGACCTGGCCAGTAACCCAGGCATGTGCCCTGACAGAGAGTCTACCAGGGAACCGTTTGGATCACAGGCCGGCACTCAATCCGCTGAGCTACACCAGCCAGTGTAAAATCAGACATTTTTGTCATAGAGCCCTCTGAAGATCTTCAACTAAAGATCTTTTTTTAAAGAAGGTTTTATTTATTTATTTTTAGAATGAGGGAAAGGAAGGGAGAAAGACAGTGAGAAACATCAATGAAAGAGAGAAACATCATTTGGCTGCCTCTCATCAGTGCCTTGACCAGGAACCAAACAGGCAACCCAGGCATGAGCCCTGGCTGGGAATTGATCTGACCTTTCACTTTGCAGGATGATACCCAACCAACTGAGCCACCCTTGTCAGGGCAAAAGGTTTTCTTCAATTCGGTTTCATCTCTTAGCTCTACAGGTTGAAAAATATTATGTCTATTATGTATAAACTTCCCCCCTTAACATTAAATATACAAAGGTGATAGATATAACATTTCAAATTATTTTTAAATGCATAGCATACTTAAAATAAGAAAGTAAATTCTCTTTGGTCTAGAAATAGATAAGTAACCCATGGTGGAGTGAGAGTGAGGGCATGTGGTGATAATGCCATATAGCCCATGAGGACTGATCATGACAAGGCTTTCACATCACTGGTGGCATGAAGCCAGAACATATATACCTGATACAAGGGATAAAGGTCAGGAAACAGGCCTCACATAGTTAGCCAGAGGCCAGAACTGCACTGTCTATACATGAATGACAGTTATACATAAAAATGCTTACTCAGTAAAGTGTCTAGAAACAAAGTCTGCTGTATTTATTTTTTTATTGCTGTATAACAAATTACCACAAAATCACTGTCTTAAACTGACACTCATTTATTACCTCACAGTTTCCATTGGTAAGACTCTGGCTATGACCTTAAAGCTGCTCTTAAAAAAAATGAAGCATCAATCAATCATAAATAAATATATGTAGTAAACAAAAGGCTCTATCAGTCCATAATTCTTACACAAGAAACAAGGGATACTATTCTAGATTCTTTTCTATGTGACTATATTTCATATAGAGACCTATATTAGGTCTCCATTATTGATGGCTTCTTAGATTTTAAGTACCTGCTCCAAGTTTGTCCAATAAGTATTGAGTCTTATTTTGTTCTTGTCCCCCTCCATTATTCTCCTCTACTACTTTCTCTCCTCACATTATTTGTTCCCTGATCTTTTCTTGCTCCCAAAGTCAGCTAGTGAAAAAATCTATTGTGTATCTTTCCATACCTTTTTCTAGGTTCATATAAGCATAATAATAATAAGTATAATTTACCTTATAAATACTGCTCTTGCTTATCTCACTTCAAAGAATTTTATAACATCCTTTATCTCTACTGGTGCAGATTCATTTCATTTTAATGTCTACATAATAGTGCATGTCACATATGTGATACAAGTTGCTAAACTACTCCTTTACTGATGGACATTCCCTTTTTTAAAATATTTTTACCATTACAAACAGTGGTATAAATAACATCCTTGTTCATATATCCTTAGGTACTGCTGCTTTTATTCCAATGTAATAGATTCCCTGGAGCAAAGTTTAAATGGTATATATCTTTTTAATTTTTTAATCTTTTACTCATCAATGTATGAGAGCATACTGTTCCCATGTATCTCTATTACTATGCAATATTACTCTTTTTAAATTTGTGATAATCTTATGGGTGTATTGATATCTCATTGATACTTTAATTTGCCATTTCCCAGAATAATAGGTAAATTTGAGCATCTTTACATCTTTGGCTTTGTTCCATGGATAACCTTGTTATATCCTTCTGATTTTTCTATTGGCTTATATATCAAACACTGCATTCAATTCTGACAACTAGAGACCCAAAAAGTAGTAGCTTAAATAAATACAGATTTTATTTTTCTCAATAAGAAGCCAAGAATGAGTCATTGTAGGGCTGGAATGACCTCCATAATTAATGACCTCCATACTAGGGACCTAGGCTCTTTCTAAACTTGCTGCTCTGCCATCCTTCAGGTGAGGCTTACAATCTCAAAGTTAATTCATGGTGACAGTATGTCTGCTGGAATCCCGGGTACCAGATCTAACTCCCACACAGGAAGAAGGAGAAGGGCATAAGACAAAAGATGCAAGCTAGCTTTAAGAGTTTTCACCAAAGTCACACTCAACAATTTGCATTTACATTTCATTATCCAAAAGTAATTCATGTGGCCATATGTAATACAAATGGGAGCTTAGAAATGTTTTTATCAAGGGTATATTGCTGCCCTTAATAAAACAAGGTCCAGCTGAAAGAAAGGAAAGAGAGAAAAGGAAAGAAAAAGAATAGAGAGGACATGATCTGGACCTTATTCTCAAATAACTGTGGTTGTTTGGACCTTACTATCAAATAAGTGTGGTTATATGGACCTTATTCTCAAATAACTGGTGGTACCCTGAATGACTCATTCAAAGGTTTGCCTTTTTTACCTACTTTGGTGTTTCCCCAGGGCTGAGGCAACTTCCCTGGTAGTATTCATGGAAAGCATTTAAAGTCAAATGTATTAGCCACTGCCACATGGGGCAAAGAATAACAATTTAGGAAAGCAATAGACAAGCTGAAAAGCCTGGGAAGAACAAGTCTAGGATACTTGTGAGATATTTAAGAGAATACAGGTTTTAAAAGCTTTATGCATTCTAGGGAATTTAGAAGTCCATGCACATGCCCAAGTCTAGACCTATGCTTAGAAAATACCTGAGAAGATCCTAACTTCTCACTTCTGGCTAAACTTTAGGCACCATGCAGCAGAAAGTGAAGGCAAAGGCAGAGTTGCAAATCCAATATTTGGCTCATGGGGGTGCCAAAAATATGAAGAGAGAAAATGAGCAAGGAATTGAAAACCTACATAACAGAAAACTTCCCTAACCTGATGAAGGCAATAGACATACAAGTCCAGGAAGCACAGAGTCCCAAACAAGATGAATCCGAAGAGGCCTACAACAAGACACCTCATAATTAAATTGTGAAACATTAAACACTAAGAGAAAATCTTAAAAGCAGCAAGAGAAAAGCAGTTAGTCGATGTACAAGGGAGCTACAATAAGACTGTCAGCTGATTTCTCAACAGAAAGTCTGCAGGCCACAGAGATTGGCATGAAATACTCAAAGTCATGAAAAGCAAGGGTCTACAACCAAGATTACCCAGCAAAGCTATCATTTAGAATTGAAGGACAGGTAACTAGCTTCCCAGACAAGAAAAATCCGAAGGAGTTTATCACCACCAAACCCATATTACAAATATGTTGAAGGGTCTTCTTTAAATAGAAGAAGAAAAAGTATAAATATGAATAATAGAGTGGCAATAAATTCATATTTGCCAACAAATACTTTAAACGTAAATTGATCCAATCAAAAATCATATGGAGGCTGAATGGACAACAAAACAAAATCCTTACATAAGCTGTCTGTAAGAGACTCACTTCACAGCAAAAAACGCATAGACTGAAAGTAAAGGATGGAAAAGATATTTAAGGAAAATCAAAACAAACAAACAAAAATCTAGGGTAGCAATATTTATACCAAAAAAATGGACTTTAAAACAAAGACTATATGGTAAGAAACAAAGCAAGACCCAGAAATTCTACTTCTGGGTATTTATTCTAAGAAACCCAAAAGACTAAATTGAAAAGACATACACAACTGTCTGTTCATTGCAGCATTATTTACAATTGCCAAGGTATAGAAGCAACCTAAGTGTTTATCAATAGATCAGTGGATAAGAAGTGGTGCATATATACAATGAAATATGACTCAGCCATAAAAAATGAAATTTTGCTATCTGCAATCATATGGGTGGACAGATGGTATTGTGCTGAATGAAATAAGTTAGACAAAGAAAAACAAAAACATATGATTTCACTAATATTTGGAATATAAAAACAAAATAAATGAACAAGCAGAAAAGAAACAGACTCACAGACACAGACACAGAGAACATTTTTGACAGTTGTCAGATGGGAGGAGGATTGGGGTACAGGTGTAAAAGGTGAAGGTATGAAGAAGTATAAATTGGTAGTTACAGAATACTCGCAGGAATGTAAAATACAGTATAGGGAATATAGTCAATAATACTGTGATAACTATGTACAAGGGGGGATCTCACCAAAAAATAAAATTCATTTATAAAAATTATATATTTATTCTTATATGCTTAAACTTCAGTCACCTTCAAAGTACTCTCCATTTGATGCAATACACCCATGGAGACATTTTTTCCCACTGTTCAAAACAGTTTTTGGTCTCATCAATTTTGATATCTTCTAGTGCTTCTGCCACTTTTTATTTCAGCTCTTCCTCATCACAAAACGTTTCCCTTTGAGGAATTTTTTTCATCCAAGGAAACAAAAAACAGTTGCACAGGGAGATACTGGGTGAACAGGGAGGGTGGGGCATGGAGGTCATGCTGCTTTTTAGCAAAGACTACTGAACACTCAACATGGTGTGGGCAAGGTGTGCTTGCAAGTCACCATCATGAGATGGACAAATAAATTGAAAGAATCTTCACTTATAGCTGAGATCATATAGTATTTGTCTTTTACTGCCTGGCTTATTTCACTTAGCAGTGGGGGAGAGCAATGGAATGGGAAATGAGGACAACTATACTTGAACAACAATAAAAATAAAATAAAATAAAATAAAATAAAATAAAATAAAATAAAATAAAATAAAATAAAATAAAATAAAATAAAATAAAATAAAATAAATAGATAAAATAAAATAAAATAAATATAAAATAAAATAAAATAGTAGTCATGACAGAAAAAATCTTCCAAAAAATTTACTGAAGCCAAACACAGACTCTCACAACAATGCCAGCTGATACACTGATACAGATGGGCTACTAGAACACTTACCCAGTGCAAGAAGCCTGTACTATGAGGGGCCAGCCCACCCTCCAGAAGATAATTCCATTTTGGGGGGATTCCCCCTCTATGGTGTCAGATGGGTACTAGATTTATTGAAATGATCACTTAGTAAGTTATATAATGCCTAATTACTGGATTGTACACATGAAACTAGTATTGTATACTAACTGTAACTGAAAAATAAAATAAAATATTTAAACTAAAAAAGCAGATGATTTGTAATGAGGCACACACAGCCAATATGCACTGCACATTCCATAGCATTGCCTTCTTATTTTACTTATTTTACGTGTTTGTCTTTGTAAGATGCAAAGAGGTTGGATCAGTTTAAATGGCTGTTCTTATATCAGAGAACCACTGATAATGAAAGTCACACCAACCTCTCCCATCTGTCCATCTGGCTGGCAGGAAAGGAAAAGAACTTGTATATTGGTGAAGGAAGAAACTTGGTGTGATGAAAGTGAAATGTAGAATGAAAAAACAAACTGATCCAAGCATCCTGTGGGCTGTAAAAATGCAGTTAAACCAAAGTGCCATTTTGTTCAAATGATTGTAATTATTGGAATAACTATTTTCAAATATGCAAATAAAAAGTTTTAAAACCATGAAAAATTACTTTAGAACATTTACTAAATAAGGAAACAACAACCACAACAAGCAGCAACAGTAAAACCCGGCAAAAGGAAGAATCTGATTTCCAGAGTTTCCACATTATAATATTCAAGTGTCTGGTTTTTGAGAAAAAATACAGGGCATGTCAAGAAACCACTAAGTATGGCCTATTCACAAGGGAAAGGAAATTTATAGAAACTGTCTAAGGAAACCCAGACATTTGATTTATTAGACAAACACTTTAAATCAATGGTCTTAAATATGTTTCAGAGCTAAACAAAACCATAGACAAAGAACTAAAGGAAGCCAAGAAAACAATGTCTCAACAGGGAGAGATTATCAATTAAAAGATAAAAAATTGTAAAAGGGAACCAAATAGAAATTCTGGAGTTGAAAAGTATAGTAACTAAAATGAACAACTGACTAGAGGGTTTCAACAGCAGGTTTCAACAGATCGAAGAAAGAAAACAAAACTAAGCATAAATCAATTGTGATTATCCACTCTGAGGAAAAGAAAGAAAATGAACAGAACATAACTGACTGTGGAATACCATTAAATGTACCAAGAGCCATATAATGGTAGTCTGAGAAAGAGAGGAGACAGAGAAAGACAAAAAGAATATTTGAAAAAATAATGGCTGAAAACTTCCTAAATTTAGTGAAATACATAAATCTACACATCCAAGAAGGTCAATGAACTCCAAGTAGAATAATCTCTAAGACAAACATTATAATCAAATTCTCTAAAGCCAAAGCCAAAGATAGAATTTTGAAAGCAGTAAGAGCAAAATGATTCATTGTGTAGAAGAAATCCACAGTGAGATTAACAGATGATTTTTTTCATCAGGAACCATGGAGACCTTGAGTCAGAGAGATGACATATTTAAAGTGCTGAAAGAAGAAAGTCAACTAAGAATTCCCTATCTGACAAAACCATCCCTCAAACATTAAAGAGAAGTTAAGACATCTACATGAACAAAAACTGAGGGATTTTGCTAGTAGACCTGCTCTTTAAGAAATGTTATAAGGAGTCATTCAGGCAAAAATAAGAGACCACTAGATTTGAAGTAACTTAAAGTCATATGAAGAAATAAAGAGCACCACTAAAGGGTTAAAAAAAGCACATGATCATCTCAATTGATGTAAAAAAAGCATTTGACAAAACCCAATATCATTTCATGATAATATTCATGATAAATTAGGAATAGAAAGGAGCTTCTTCAACCTGACAAAGCAACTATGAAAAACTCACAAATAACATCATACTTAATGGTGAAGGACTGAAAACTTTTCCTCTAAGATAAGAAGCAAGACAATGCTGTTTTTCCCACTTGTATTCAACATTGTTCTGGAAATTCTAGCCAGAACAATTGTGCAAAAAAAAAAAAAATTCCAAATTAGAAAAGAGGAAGTAAAACTATCTGTATTTGAAGACGCCATAATTGCTTATGTAGAAAATCCTTACAGGGGTGTCCAACCCATGGCCCATGGGCCACATGTAGCCCAGAATGGCTATGAATGTGGCTCAACACAAAATTGTAAATTTACTTAAGATATTATCAAAATTTTTTTGTGATTAACTGTCCCAGTAAATTTATTGTGTGGTCCCAGACAATTCTTCTTCCAGTGTGGCTCAGAGACTTCAAAAGATTGGAAACCATTTAAAACATACTAAAATACTATTTAATAAGAAAATTCAGCATGGTGGCAGGGTATATATCAACATACAAAAATCGATTGTATTTCTGTACACTATCAATAAACAATCCAAGAAGTAAAGTAAGAAACAATTCCATTTTAATAGTATCATAAATAATACAATACTTAGGAAAAATTTAACCAAGGAAAAGAAAGATTTGTGCACTGAAAACCATTGTTGAAAGAATTTAAAGAAGATGTAAATGAAAAGACATTCATATTAGTTTCTAGGGCTGTCACAGTAAAGTCCCACAAACTAAGTGGCTTAAAACAAAAGAAATTTGCCTCACAGTTCTGGAAGCTACAAGTCTGAAGTCAAGGTATCAGTAGGACCATGCTCCCTCTGAAACCTGTAAGAAAGGGATCCTTCATGCTTCCTAGATTCTGGTGGTTTTCCAGCAATTTTTATTGTTCCTTGGCTTGTAGATGCAGAATGCCAATCTTCTGTCTTCACATGGCATTTTCCTCTGTCTCCGTCTCCTCTTAAGGTGTTCCTTTTTTTAAGAACACCAGTAATATTGGATTAATAAGCCTACTGCACTCCAGTATGGCATTATCTTAACTAATTACATCTGTAACAATCCTATTTCAAAGTAAGGTTATTATAAAGTACTGGGAGTTTATGACTTCAACATATCTTTTGTGGAAGGACACAATTCAACCCATACAAATATCCCACATTCATGGATTAGAAGACAATATTATTAAGATAGAAATACTCCTCTAAAGAAAGTTACTTATTAATGCAATCCCAACCCAAATCCTGAAGGTCCTTTAGCAAAATGAAAAAGGCAATCTTCAAATGAATGTAGAATTGCAAGAAACCACAAATAGCCAAACTGTCTTGATAAAGGCAAAGTTGGAAGACTCACACTTCCTGATTTCAAAACTTACTACAAAGCTACAGTAATCAAAACAGTGCAGTTCTTGAATAAGAATGGACTTATAGATCAATGAAATAGAATTTAGAATCCAGAAATAAACTCATACATTTGTGGTCAACTGATTTTCAACAAGAATGCCAAAACCATTCAATGAGAAATGAATAGTCTCCCCCCAAAAATGGTGTTGGGACAACTTCATATTCATATGCCAAAGAATAAAGTTAGACCCTTACCTCACACCACATACAAAAATTAGCTCGAAGTGTATCAAAGACTTAGATATATGGGCTAAAACTATAAAAATCTTAGAAGAAAATATAGGGGTAAATCTTCAGGACCTTGTACTTGGCAATGGATTCTTAGATATGACATCAAAAAACAAGCAACAAAAGAAAAAATAAATAAATTAGACTTCATCACATTAAAAACTTTTGTGCATCAAATAATGTATCAAAAATGGGGAAAAACACAGCATAGGAGACAATATTTGTAAATCATGTATCTGATAACGAATCAGTATCCATAATGCACAAAGACCTCTTATAATTCAACAACAGAAATACAAACAGTGTAATTTAAAAATGAGCAAAGGACTTGAGTAAACACTTCTCCAGAGAATATATACAAATGGCTAATAAGTACATGGAAAGATTCTTAATGTCATTAGTCATTAGGGAAATGAAAATCAAAGCCACAGTGCAATACTACTTCACACCCACTAAGACTGCTATCATCAGTAGACAAGTGGATAAAACAACTATGGTACATTTACACAATGCAATACTACTCAGCCATATAAAGAAGAAAATTCTACCTATCCTTTGCAACAGCATGGATGGACCTGGAGAACATTATGCTAAGTGAAATAAGCCAGTCATGGAAAGACAAATACCATGTGATTTCACTCATATGTGGAATCTAATAACAAACTCAACTAACAAGCCAAATAGAGGCAGATTCATAGATACAGAGTAGGCTGACAGCTCTGGGTTGGGGGGATTAGTGGGTAGAGGGATCGAGCAAAAAAGCAAAAGGACTCATGGACATGGAGAACAGTGTGGCTATTGTGGGTTTGGGGTGCTGGAAACAGGTGTAAGGGAGATAAATCATCATAGAAAAAATAAAATATATAACCATAAAAAAGAAAGCAGAAAATAACAAATGCTGACAAAGATGTGGAGAATTAGAATTCTCATACACTGCTGGCATGAATGCAGCCACTGTGGAAAAGATTTGGATAGTTACTCAAAATATTCAACATAGAATTACCAAATGGCCTAGCAATTCCACTCCTATGTATATGCTGAAAAGAACTGAAAACAAGTATTTAAAGAAAAAAACATGAACATGAATATTCATAGCAGCACTATTCACACTATCCAAAAGCTGAAAACAACACAAATGTCCAACAACTGATTATTGGCTAAATTTGATTATTGGATTTTTGAATAAACAAAATATGTTACTTCTATATAGTGAAATATTATTCAGCCAAACAAAGAATAAAGTACTGATACATGCTAGAATATGGATGAACCTTGAATGAGTGAAAGAAACCAAACACAAAAAAACTGCATATGGTAGATTCCATTTATATGAAATGTCCAGAATAAACAGTTCAGTCAAGACAGAAAGATTAGTCATTCCAGAGACTAGGAGGAGAAGAGAATGGGGAGTAACTGCTAAATGGGAATATAATTTCCTTTTTGTGTGATGAAAAAGTCCAGGAACTAAATAGAGGTGATGGTTACACAATATTGTGGCTATACTAAAAGCCACTGAATTGTACACTTCAAAATACTTCAAGTGATGAGTTTTATGTTATGTCAATTTTACCTCAATTTAAAAAACTATCCTGGCTGCTGTGGTTCAGTAGATTGAGTGCCAGCCTGCAAACCAAAGCATCGCTGGTTCTATTCCCAGTCAGGGCACATGACTGGGTTGTGGGCCAGGTTCCCAGTAGGGGGTATGTGAGAGGCAACCACACATTGGTGTTTCTCTCCCTCTCTTTCTGCCTCCCTTCCCCTCTTTCTAGAAAATAAATAAATAAAATCTTTAAATAAACTAGTAAGCCTTTAATTAGAATTGCATTAAAGTTATATTATTGCTTGCTGAAATTTCATTTTTATCAGAGAACATGGTTTGTGTATTTATTTGGGTACCATCTTATGTTCTCTTTTAATTTAAGATATATTTGTCACATAACATTGTGTAAGTTTAAGGTGTACAGCATGGTGATTTGACACGTATATATGTTGCAATATGATTATCACCATAGCATTAGATGACACCTCTATCATGTCATATAATTACCACTTTTTTGTGTGGTGAGAACAGTTAAGATCTAGTCTCTTAGCAACTTGAAGTTTATGATACCATATTGTTCACTATAATCACTATGCTGTGGATTAGATTTCCAGGACTTATTTATCTACTGGTTGCAAGTTTTTGCCCTTAAAAAAATCTCCCCAATCCCTACCTGCAACTTCTATTAACTACCATTCTACTCTCTGTATTTTTAAGTTGGCTTTTCTAGATTCCACAGATATGTGAGCTCATACAATATTTTTCTTTGTCTGACTTATCTCACCTAACATAATGCCCTCATAGTCCATCTATGTTGGCAAAAACAACAGGATTTCTTTCTTACTTGTGGCTGAATAATTTTATATCTATATTACATCTTCTTTGTCCATCTATCTGCTGTTGGACACTTAGGAACCTAAGTGGATGTCTTTGTTCTTTGATGAGATTTTATTTTGTTTTTCCATATTGGTTCTATGCCTTTTATATTAAATTATTTCTAAATATTTTATACTTTTCTCACTATTATAAATGGGTTTATACTACAAATGTCCATCTCTATCTGGTTATTGCTAGCATAGAAAAGTTATTTTTAAATGTTTGATTTGTATATAGTTAGTCACTTTACCAAAATAGGTCATTAATTCTAGTAATTTTTTCTATAATTTCTTGTGTTTTCTAGGTATACAGTTATCTTGTTGCTTCTCTTCTAGTAATTATACTGATCAATTTAAAATATATCTTCCTCCACTTGCTAGAATCTCAAAAACAATATCAGCTATAATAGCAATTTTAGTCATTTCTGTCTTGTTCTTAAATTTAATGTGAAGGGTTTTAGAACCATTATTTAGAATGATTTTTTTTCTTATCATAGTGGTTAGTACATTCAGTACAATGTTGAAGAACACTAGTGATAACGATTATCCTTGTGCTTTACTGGTTTTAAAGAAAATAGTTCTGCCCTGGCTGGTGTGGCTCAGTGGATTGAGCACCGGCCTGCGAAACAAAGGCACATTCCTAGTCAGGGCACATGCCTGGGTTGCTGGCCATGTCCCCAGTAGGGGGCGCACAAGTGGCAACCACACACTAATGTTTCTCTTCCTCTCTTTCTCCTTCCTTTCCCCCTCTCTAAAAATAAATAAATAAAATATTTAAAAAGAGAGAGAAGAAAATAGCTCTAACATTTCACCTTATTTTTTCTTTTTACTTTTTTAAATTTAAGGATAGTTGGTATACAATCTTGTATTTGTTTTATTACTTTAAGGTTTACAATATAGTTATTTGGCATTTTTATATTTTACAAATGACCACCTTGCTAACTCTAGTAATTATCTCCCACTGTGTAAACTTTTAACATTATTCACTATATTCTCCTTCCTTTTTGTACCCATACCTCCATCCCATCTCTTCTGGTAACTATCCCTCTGGTCTCTGTTTCTATGGGTATGTTTTTGTTTGATTGTTTGCTTTGTGTTTTTAGAGTTCATATATAAGTGAAACCCTACAGTATTTTGTTTTTCTCTGCCTGACTTATTTCACTTAACATAATACCCTTTAGATTCACCCATGTTGACACAAATGGCAAAACATTAATTCAAAAAGATACAGAGTAGGGCAAAAGTAGTTTTACAGCTATGAGTATGGGAAACACAGAGTTTATTCTTGTATTATTATTTAGTAATTATTGTATAGTTTTCTATATGAACAACTGTAAACCTACTTTTGTCCCATCTTGTATGCACCCTATGTTCATTACAGTATTATTTACAGTAGCCAAGATATGGAACCAACCTAGATGCCCATAGATAGATGAATGGATGAAGATGAGATATGTATACAATGAAATATTATGCAGGAATAAAAAGAATGAAATCTTGCTATTTGCAACAACATGGATGGATTGCCTTCTTTTTGAAAATATTTGCCATTGTTTATTGAGGTAATACTGGCTAATAACACTATATAAGTTTCAGACAAACAATTGTAAACTATTTTTGCTCCACCCTATATGTACCACATCTTTTTTATCCAATCATCCATCAAACAACACTTAGGTTGTTTTCATGTTTTGGCTGTTGGGAATAATGCTGCAATGAACATAGGGGTACATATATCTTTATGAAAAAGTGTTTTCAAATTATGGGGTTAGATACCCAGAAGAGGGATTGCTGGGTTATATGGTAATCTTATTATTAATTTTTTAAAGGAACTTTCATACTCATTTCCATAATGGCTACACCAATTTACATTCCCACCAACAGTGATAAAGGTTCCTTTTTCTCCACAACCTCTCCAACACTTACTATTACATGTCTTATTGATATAGCCATTCTAACAGTGTAAGGTAATAATCTCATTGTGGTCTTGATTTGTCCTTCCCCAAAACATTTCACCATTTAATATGATGCTTGCTGAAAGTTTTTGATGGATGACTTTTATCAAGTTAACAAAATTAATGAAGTCATTTAATCATTCAACAAATATTTGCTGAATACTTACTAAGTATTAGGTACTACTCAAGGCACTTGGGGCACATTAGTGAATAAAAAGGGCAAAAATTCTCTGGCCTAGTAGACCTTAGATTCTAGTTAGGGAAGACAATAAATAAGCAAGATAAAAAACAAAATATAAACTATTTTAGATGATGATAAATACTAAGAAAAAATAAGGCAAGGAAGGGAAGAGGACAGGAGAGAGGTTGCAATGTTAGATAGGATGGCCAGAGAAAGGGCTCACATAAGAGGAGCTATCAGAAGAACAAGACCTGTGTAAATGCACCATATTTTTTTGATCCATTCATTTTGATGGGCACCTAGGTTCCTTCCAACATGTGGCTATTGTAAATTGTGCTGCTATGAACATTAGGGTGCATAGGTTATTTTGGATTGGTGTTTCAGGGTTCTTAGGACATAATCCTAGCAGAGGAATTGCTGGGTCAAAAGGTAGATCCATTTTTAGTTTTCTGAGTAAAGTCCATACTGTTTTCCATAGTGGTTGTACCAGTCTGCAATCCCACCAACAGTGCACTAAGGTCCCCTTTTCTCCACATCCTCTCCAACACTTGTTTATTGCTTCATTTATGATGGCCATTCTGACTGGTGTGAAGTGGTATCTCATTGTGGTTTTAATTTGCATCTCTCTGATAGCTAGCAATATTGAGCATCTTTTCATGTGTCTCTGGATTCTCTGTATGTCCTCCTTGGAGAAGTGTCTGTTCAAGTCCTTCTATGCAGCAGAAAGAAAGAGGGAGCTCCTACACTTTGCAACAGCATGGATGGAACTGGAAAGCATTATGCTAAGTGAAATAAGCCAGGAAGTGAAAGACAAATACTATATGGTCTCGCCTTTAACAGGAACATAAACAACAAAACAAACAAACAAGCAAAATGTAACCAAAGACACTGAAATAGAGAACAGGCTGACAGTGACCAGAGGGGAGAGGGGAGGGAATTTCACGGGAAAAGGGGAAGGGTTTATAGAAACAAATATAAAGGACACATGGACAAAAACTAGGGGGGGTGGGAATGGGATGGAGATGGGGAGGAATGGGTGTGTGGGCTGGGATGGGAGTAAAAGACAGAAAACTGTACTTGAACAACAATTAAAATAATTTTTTTAAAAAAATAATAAAAATAAAAGAAGAAGAAGAAGAAGAAGAAGAAGAAGAAGAAGAGAACCTGAAAGAACAGAGGAAGCAGATCATGTGCATATTATAGAGGAAGGAACTCCATTTTAAGGGAAAACCAAGTGAAAGTACCCTGGGGTAGGAGCTTGTTAGGCTTGTTTGAAAAACAGCCAAGTGGCCAGTGCTGAGTGAAGTGTGTGAGTTAGAAAAAAAGAGGAGATAAGAATAGAGGGGTAAGGTGGGGTAAAATCACATTAGTCCATGTAGACCTCTGTGAGGACTTGGGCTCTGAACCTGAATGATATGGAGACATTTCAGGATATTGAGTTGGGGAGACACATATGGCTTATATTTTAATACGATTGTTCTCACAGCATGTGAAGAATAGTCTGGTAGTGAGGGAGACAAGCATAAGAATGGAGAAAATAGTAATGAACTTGTAGTAATATAGGCTTTCGACCCCAAAAGGCAGCAGTGGAGGTGGTGAAAAGTGGACAGATTCTGGGTACATTACGAAACGTAAACTGGTTGGAGTTGCTGATAGGTCAAAGGTGGGGATGGAGAGAAAGAGAGGAATCAAGGAAGATAACTGTTTGGCTTGACCATTTCTAGTTGCCAGGGAGGTGTTTTATAATTAGGAACTGACTTTCATTGAATATATATTTTTTGCATCTATTCATGATCATATATTTTTCCTTATTAAATTTGTTAATATAATAAAATTATTACATTATACTTTTTAATTTTTAAGATTTATTTATTTATTTATTTATTTATTTATTTATTTATTTATTTTTAGACAGAGGGGAAGGAAGGGAGAAAGAGAGGGAGAGAAACATCAATGTGTGGTTGCCTCTTGTACATCCCTACTGGGGGCCTGGCCCACAACCTAGGCGTGTATCCTGACTGGGAATCAAACCAACAGCTCTTTGGTTTACAGGCCGGCATTCAATCCACTCAGCCACACTAGCCAGGGCTACATTATTTGATGATGCTAAATGAACTTTATATTACTTAGAAGAGGACATCTTGGCTGTTTATTCATCATTTCCATTACATTTATTCCTTCATTTGTTTTGTAAGTTATAATTTGAAGCTATATTTTTTTCTACTACTTATCTTTGAAAATGTATTACCACATCTTATCCCAAACAGACTTTTGGGAGCAAGTATGGGGACCTAAGTACCATTATGATCACTATTTCTACAGGTAAATGAGCTTTGAATTATAAACAGTTGGTTTCACAGTGAACTTAAGAAACTAAATTATTCTGAAATTAGGAAAATACATATTCCCAATGAGAGATTTCTCGGAACCTTTAGTTTCCAGCACAATTTTCCAAAACCTTCATTCTCAGTATGATGCAAGCTAGGACACCAGGTCTCTGTCTCCTTACGTGTGAATGACAGTGCAGTGATGCTTCTTTTTAAGGTACCCTTGCTTGAGTCCCAAGAATAAGGAGTCCTTTGATGTGGGCTGTAACCTCTTTGCCAAGTTTTCTGCATACATAAAGAATACACAAAAAGAGGCAAATAAACGTAAGATAACTTCCTTTAAATTCCTGTTTTTCTCACTCGTTCGCTCTTGCATTCTCACTCAGCTAAAATAGGATTTTCTGAATACCATATTTTGCCATATATAACGCACACATTTTTGCACAAATGTTTTAGGGAAAAATAAGGATGTGCATTATACGTGGGTAGTACCTGAAATACCTTGTATCTGTTCTTGTGTTTAGTAATTATTTGTTACATAAAGTTTGTTGTACCATAATATGTTCAAAAATAAATGTTAAAATTCCTTTATAATATAAAAAAACAAGTATGTAAATATAAATAAATAAAAATTGAATTAAAAAGTTAAAATGAAAGATTTTTTTCCTGACAGTTTGGGCCAAAAACTTGGGTATGCATTATACATGACAAAATATGGTATGTAGTATATGTTGGGGAATATACTTCTTCTCCTTCTCTGCTCTTTTTTCTGAACTTCCTTTGCATGAAGTTTTATTAGATTTAGAACTCAAGATTCAATATAGAAATTACCAATTCAGCTCAATTAGACCATTGGCACACCAGGTGTAAACTAACTGTAGGACTGGATTTGTTAGATGCCCCCTCCCAACTTTCCCAGTCCTGCGTGCCTTTAAGGATTCTTAAACCATAGCACCTACAATTTCCCACAAACATTCTTGAAGTTTACTAACCTCTGAGTCATGACAGCTATTAGGCTCTGACTCCACTTTGTGACTCTTCTGTGTTGAGTGATAACATACCAGTTTTTTAACTCTCCTGACAATGCACCTCCTCAAGAAAAGTCCAAAGATAATTCCACTCATCATTTGATTAAACATCTGACTCTGTCTTATCAGCAGGTAGTTAACTATTTAGACTTTTAACAGCCAGTGTAGGAATGTGTATAGAGATGTCTAACTGTGTGAATGGCATATTGAGAATGTATTTAATTATGAACATAATACATTTATAAGTAACCCTATGACTTTATTGCCTCAGATTTTGAAAAATCACTGCTCAGAGAATTTAAGCGTCTGGACGACTACTTAAACACCCCAATTCTGGATGAAATTGATCCAGACAGTGCTGAGGAGCTTACAGTTTCCAGAAGATTGTTCTTGGATGGGGATCAGCTGACACTGGCGGACTGCAGCTTGTTACCCAAGCTGAACATTATTAAAGTAAGTCTTTATAGGGTGGCCTGAATGGTTTGGGCTGGGCTTGGGAGGTGCCAGCATGAATCATGGTGACCATTCTCTGTGAGGTTGTTATACAACCGCTTTCTCATCGTCATTATGCATAGTGTATATCTCCTTTCTCTTCTGAGAGGAAAAATCTATGATCTCCTCTGGGAAGTGTTAAAACTTCTTGTTTCTTTCTTCCTATATCAGGTAACCAGTTTCCACTGTCTTGTCTATAAAACAAAAATAATGTTACCCATTTCAAAGAATTGTTGAGAAAATTAAATAAATTAGGACATATAAAATGCTTAAAACAGTGGATAAATAATGTGGGCTATTAATATTATTATGATAATGTAATCATGAACAAATTTTATTGAACAGAATTTACTCTATCTCAGGTCCTATGCCACATATAGAGAATACATCAAGAAATAAGACAAATTTGGGACCCTAAACACACTCTTGGTTTAACAGGGAGATATATGCTCTTTTTCTGTGCTTTGTTCTCCTAAACATTCATAATTAAATACAGCTTAATATAAATATGATTGCAAACATATAGCTTTGTCTACATTTGTACACAAAACATTAAAGTAGTAATTTCAAGATTCTTTAAGTTTCTTTTATAGTACTTTTTATGTAGATAACATATACACAATGATCTTGACTTTTAAGATATGTTTCTACACTCTAGGCATGTTACTGATGCCTTTTACTACTAACTGCTTTTTCCAAAACCCTAGGTTGCTGCCAAGAAATACCGTGACTTTGACATTCCAGCAGAATTCTCAGGAGTCTGGCGCTATCTCCACAATGCTTATGCCCGTGAAGAATTCACCCACACGTGTCCTGAAGACAAAGAAATTGAAAATACCTATGCAAGTGTGGCTAAACAGTAGTTAAGATAATTCTTCCAGTAGAAAAAGCTCTCATATTAGAAAGATTTTTGGAAATAAGAATATGGAAAATACTGTCTTCTCTCTCCAACTCTCTTATGAAAAAGAAAACATTGTATTTTCTGTATCTGGCCACTGTATATTTTAAAGATCCTCATATTTTTGCTTAATTTTCTTATTTCCATGGCATAACCACTGCAACTATAACCACTGAAATCTTAAATGATATAAAAACTACCAAGATCTTTTACTATTTGATTTAATTCCTAGAATGAATCATGTGTAAGCTCAACAGATGGCTTAAGTTACAAAGGACACACGTAGAGCCACAATATCAGAATGCTGCTTAGAAAAAATTCCATCAAAATCATTAAAACAACTTTAAATTTTGTTAGTTTAATATGTGCATGAGTTCATTTCTAATATGAATAATGAAATCAGAGAGTGAGTATATCAGAGAGGCAAATCTTGAAAGAATGCTTTTTAAAAAATCAGCTCTAGGAAGAGATCAAGACCAACTGGTCTTAGAATGGCATTCAACAATTAGAAATATGACTGCCACTGTGTGGGGGGAGGGATAGGAGAGGGTTCAATGCCACTGCCTGGCTTCTGGAAGTTTGCCTGGCTCTTGCCCTGTTTCCAGTTGCTTTACCCTCTTCTCATATACAACTGGTGCCCTTCCAGCTGTTGCCCTCATGCTGAATCCCAGAGTATGTGGGTTTGCATACATTCTAAGTCTGTGTGGGCCCTTTAAACAGAGTCTCCTGAAAATCCAGCAGTTTCTTCTACTGCCCCAACTGCTACTGTTTTTTACAGTTAGAAATTATGGGGATTTATCTTCCTGGCGCTCAAACACTGGGCTGTGTGGTGTGGCCTAGGGTTGCAATTGCTCACCCCCAAAGTATCCCTCCTGATTTTTATGCACCAAACATTAATATGGGGCTGCCTGTTCCACTGCCACCACCACTGCCACCTGCCAAAAAAGACCACACCAACACATATGATAATTAAAATGCCAAAGGCTAAAGATAAAGAGAGAATCTTAAAAGCAGCAAGAAAAAGGAAAGCATTACCTACAAAGGAGTTCCCATAAGACTATCAGCTGATTTATCAAAGGAAACTTTGCAGGCAAGAAGGGATTGGCAAGAAATATTCAGTCATGAAGATCAGGGACCTACAGCCAAGATTGCTCTACCCAGTAACGCTACCGTTTAGAATGGAAGGGCAGATAAAGTGCTTCCCAGACAAGATAAAGCCAAAGGAGTTCATCATTACCAAGCCATTATTACATGAAATGCTAAAGGGTCTTACTTAAGAAAAAAGATCAAAACTATGAACATTAAAAGGGAAACAAATTCACAACTATAAACAACTGAATCTAAAAAAAAACAAAAACAAAAACAAAAAAAAACATACAAAGAAAATGACCAGAACAAGAACAGAATCATAGAATGGAGATCATTTGGAGGGTTATCAGCTGGGTGGGGGAAGGGGTGGAGGGGAGAAAAAGTGCAGGGATTAAGAAGTGCAAATTAGTAGGTACAGAATAGACAGGGGTATGTTAAGAACAGTATAGGAAATGGAGTAGCCAAAGAGCTTATACGCACGACTCATGGACATCAACTAAGGGAACAGGGAAGGAAGGTACCAGATGGAGGTGGGGGACAGGGGGAAGGGGGAAAATTGGAACAACTGTAATAGCATAAGCAATAAGATGTATTTTTAAATATATGACAGCTTCATAGTCAGGGATGAGAATAAATCTTTCTGACTAGATTATATTGTCAAATGAAGAAGCATTCATCATATAAAGCATAGTTTTTAAAAGATTAGAAGCAAATACATGGCAAAGTTGTGAAGTAAATCTGATCTTTTATTCAATAGAAATAAAAAGTAAACTGAGAAATCTGACTTACTGAAGGTCTTGTTTCTGTCTTTAAAAGGATAAGGCACACTGTCCTCAGAGGATAATCACACAGCTTTCTACGAAATTGAAAATGTACCATTACTATATATACTCAAGTTTACATGCTAAAATACAATCAAATCCCTCAGATCTGGAAACAAAATCTGAATTTAACTCTTGGTCCTCCAAAAGAGAAACAAGTTCAGTCTCAAAAAAGTAAGGCGCAGTCTTATTATAGGCTTTGGGGGAAGGGTAAAGTTTAGATAAAATTTAAGTGAGGAAATGTTTAATAGGTTTAAAGAAAAGTAAGGCACTGTATAAAATGTAAACAGTGTTGGGCATAAGAAGGGCTCATGTACTTGGAAACTACAGAGTCAAGGTAAATGTGTAATGTGGTATCTGCTCTTTGCTGTAAGACCCCTGATCTGAGAAATTGCACCTGAACTAGATGGTGGGGTTGTGTCTTCTTTGAATATCTCAAATCATTCTGTTCTCACTGATATAATTTCAAAGAGTAATTTTTTAAGACCTATGATTTTTTAGTGAACTTTGACTTTGAGGCTGCATTTTATTGTCCATACCATGACTCTGATCTTTGCATTAAAATAATTTGTTTTATTAAATTTATTGGGGTGATATTGGTTAATAAGATTATATAGGTTTCAAGTGTACATTTCTTTGATACATGATCTGTATATTGCACTGTGTGCCCACCACCCAAAGTCAAATCATCTTCTTTTTAAAAAATATTTTATTTATTTAGTTTTAGACTGGGGGAAAGGGAGAGAGAAGGAGAGGGAGAGAAACATCAATGTGTGGTTGCCTCTTGTACATCCCTATTGAGGACCTGGCCCACAACCCAGGCATGTGCCCTGACTGGGAATCGAACCAGCGACCCTTTGGTTCTCAGGCCAGCACTCAATCTACTGAGTTACACCAGCCAAATAATCTTTTGCCACCATATATTGGTCCCTCTTTACCTTTTACTATACCCTATTCCCCTCTCCCTCTGGTAACCACTATACTATTGTCTGTGCCTATGAGTTTCAGTTTTATATCCCACATATGAATGAAATCATACGGTTCTTAGCTTTTTCTGACATATTTTGCTCAGCATGATATTCTCAAAGTCCATCCATGTTGCAAATGGCAGTATTTCATCTTTTCTGATGGCTGAGTAGTATTCCATAGTATATATGCACCACATCTTCTTTATCCAATCATCTATCAAAAGACACTTTGGTTGTTTCCATGTCTTGGCCACTATGAATAATGCTGCAATGAACATAGGGGTGCACATATCTTATAAATAAAAGAATTCTTATAACTAAATGCCAAACAAACAATCCAATTAAAAAAAATGGGCAGAGGACCTGAACAGACATTTCTCCCAAGAAGACATACAAATGGCCAACAGATATATGAAAATATTCTCAATTTCACTATCTATTAGGGAAATGCAAATCAAAACTACAATGAGATAGCACCTCACATCTGTTAGAATGGCTATTACCAACAAGACAAATGATAACAAGTGTTGGAGAGGTTGTGGAGAAAAAGGATCCCTCTTTCACTGCTGGTGGGAATGCACGCGGGTACAGCCACTATGGAAAACAGTCTGGTAGTTCCTCAAAAAATAAAAAGTAGAATTACCATATGACCCAGCAATCTCTCTTCTGGGTATCTACCTGAAAAATTGGAAAGATATATGATTTTAAGGAACAAGACTTCTTAAAAAATTTCTTACTCTGAAATTCATTAATAGTTTTTATAGATTACACTATACTTAAAGTGTGTACCGCAAAGCTCCAGCATATAGTAAGATGGGCAGCTGTGACAAGTGTTATCCAACTCCATAGGTACTGATACAGCTCAGAATTACCCTCGTAGACAGAAGGGTTATTATCTCCTTAGATACCTCAACACAATTCAGTTCAGTAATCTCTTGACTACATGCTGTTATTAATTATTTAGGTTTTTAATCCTGACAACAACTTTATGGAATATGTGGAAACACAATTCAGCCTCATGCAAAAAGAACAGTCCTTGTTTTCACAAAACACATAGTTCAATAATGGAGACAGGCACTTGGACATGCAATTAGAATGCATATGCATTATGAAAAGAGTAAACACAAGGTTATATAATAGAAGTTCATCCTTTTTTAAAATTATTTTATTGTTGTTCAAGTACAGTTGTCTGCATTTATCCTACACCACTCCCCCCCATCCCATCCATCCCCACTTTCCTCCCCTGATTCCAACCCCCTTGGTTTTGTCCATGAATCCTTCATAGTTGTTCCTGAAAACCCTTCCCCTTTTCTTCCCCTCATCACCCCCACCTCCCCTCTGGTTACTATCAGATTTTTCTTAATTTCAATGTATCTGGTTATATTTTGCTTGCTTGTTTGTTTTGTTGATTAGGTTCCACTTATGGGTGGGATTATATGGTATTTGTCTTTCACTGCCTGGCTTATTTCACTCAACAGAATGCTCTCCAGATCCATCCATGCTGTCATGAAGGCTAAGACCTCCTTCTTTCTTTCTGCTGCATAGAATTCCATTGTGTAAATGTACCATAGGTTTTTTTTATCCATTCATTTACTGATGGGTGCTTAGGTTGCTTCCAGCACTTGGCTATTCCTTATGTGTTCCCTTAGCCTGACCTCAAATAAGTTCCTCTTGGTCATATAGCCTTTGCATAGCACAACCTCTGGAAATTCTAAGATGTGCTTTTATGAACAGGTAAATATAGGCCTTACCTGTATGTTTTTCCAACCTTGGCAGGCACATGACTCCAAGTTTGGATCCTAGAAGAACCTAGCACCAGCAACCTCTTTGCTTACTGATGTAAATTACCCAATATGGGAAATAGAATTTTTACTCATGGGGGGCCACATTTTTTAAAAGAAAAGGATTTTTTTCTTATTAGGAGAACTTTACATGTTGGTACAAAAATAGGCAGTAGTGGAATAGAGTTTGCAAACATAGAGAAATGAATGAAAACATTATCTGATAAGGTGCATTTATGATTAATGGTGAAACACTAGAACACAATTCAGCCAAGTTCTTTGCCACTTTATAACAAGAATGGCCCTTCTTCCAATTTCCAATAACATGTTTCTCATTTCCAGCTGAGTTCTCATCAGAACAGTCATTAACATTCACATTTCTAGGAACATCCAGTTCATGATGATTTCTGTGTTCTCTAAGAAGATGAAAGTTTTCTCTATAGCTTTCCTTTTATTCTCTCTGAGCCTTCAGTAGGATTGCCTCTAACAGTGATATTTCTAGCCTGTACCTTCAAACTATTCTAGCCTCTATCCATTACTCACTTAAAAAATTTCTCCCATGTGTTTAGGTATTTGTTATGGCAGCACCCCATTTCTCAGTACCAAATTCTGTCTTAGGGTGCTCAGGTTGCCATAAGAAAATACCATAAGTTGGATGGCTTAAACAACAGACATTTATTCCTCATAGTTCTGGAGGCTAGGAGTCTGAGATCAGAGTGCCAGTATGGTCAAATTCTGACAAGAACTTGCTTTCTAGCTTACAGGCAGCTTCCTTCTTCCTAAGTACTCACATAGTGAAGAGAAAGAGAAAACAAAAAAAGCTCTTTATTGTCTCCACTTATAAAGGCACTAATCCTATCATGGGAACTCCACCTTTATGACCCCATCTGACCTTAACTATCCACCAAA
The DNA here is from genome assembly GCA_004027475.1 of Anoura caudifer. Taxonomy (NCBI): domain Eukaryota; kingdom Metazoa; phylum Chordata; class Mammalia; order Chiroptera; family Phyllostomidae; genus Anoura; species Anoura caudifer. Next base: position 13,138 of record PVKU01010734.1, on the reverse strand, counting down.
GGCCCCACTTCCAGAAAAAGTTACATTGGAGGATAAGGTTCAACATAAATTTGGGGGTAACAGCATACAATTCTGTTCATGGAGTTAAACATCAGGGTGACCTACAATGTGCATATGTCCCACACCTTATAGATTCCCTCTACTGTTCCTTGGGCTCATTTTACCCCAGATTCTGCCAACCATACCAAATTGTGGTGGGAAGAAAATACACCACACAATCACAACTTAAAAAAAAACCTGATATTTATATGAAAGAAGTAAGTAAGTGTATACCAGTCAGTATTTTCGGATAGGCTTTCTTTTATACAGGTTATAAAATCTGCTTTGTTCCTCAGAAAACTAAAAATGGAACTGCCTTTTGACCTGGCAATTCCACTGCTGGGATTAACCCTGAAACACCAATTCAAAAGAACCTATGCACCCCAGTATTTATAGCAGCATAATTTACAATAGCCAAGTGCTGGAAGAAACCTAAGCACCCATCAGTAAATGAATGGATCAAAAAACTGGTACATTTACACAATGGAATACCATGCAGAAGAAAGAAAGAAGGAGCTCTTACCCTTCTCAACAGCATGGATGGATCTGGAGAGCATTATGCTAAGTGAAATAAGCCAGGCAGTGAAAGACAAATACCATATGATCCCACCCATAAGTGGAACCTAATCAACAAAACAAACAAGCAAGCAAAATACAACCAGAGACATTGAAATAAAGAACAAACTGACAGTCACCAGAGAGGAGAGGGAGAGGGATAATAGAGGAAGGGCCATCAAGGAATATGTATAAAGGACACATGGACAAAGCCAAAGGTGGTAGGTTTGAGGGTGGGAGGCTGTGTTGGGTGGGGCAGGGAGTCATGGTGGGGTGAAAATGGAGACAATTGTACTTGAACAACAATAAAAAAACAGGGATGGAAAGGCCTTGAGATATTCATGTAAAGGAAAGGATACCTTGTGAACTCAACAGAGTAAAGAATGGTGCATCTGGTGTTTACAAGTTAGGAAATGTCAAAAAGACTAAGAAGACATCTAGATGACTGAAGACACTGGTGGCTGCCTTGGTCTGTGTCTCCCAATATTTCCTCCAAAAACAACACAGAATAAGAAAACAAATGTTTTAAATTTTTTTAATTTTTATTTTAATTGTTGTTCAAGTACAGTTTTCTGCCTTCCCCCCCATCCCAGCCCACCTCCCCAGCCCTCCCCACCTACCTCCCATTTCCACTCCCCCTTGGTTTTGTCCATGTGTCCTTTATGTTGTTCCTGCAAACCCTTCCCCTTTTAAAAAAGTAAAAAAAAAAAAAAAAACCACACACACAGTAAACATAACTTGAAGACAGAAGAATCCCCAAATCTCAATATAGCTCTAAGTTAAAAAAAAAAATCCCAGCAAGTAGCCTCTCACACTCATGCTATTCCACAAACATTTGTAATGAGCAAGGGAAGGCTGGAAAAAAATTGTAGGGAATAAGGAAGTCAGTAATGGGCATAAGGTTGATCTAAAATCACTGAAATAAAGAAGTAAGTCCATCACAAGTGTAAAAATATATTAGGGAGGATGAAGATGGTGATGAAGATGGTGATGAAGTAGCTGGGAGCTGAGCCTACTTGCTTGTGCACTCACTGGGGCACTTAGCTGATCTTCCAAAAAACAAAGTGAACAGTCAACAGAATCTTAGCTGATATGAAGTTTGGAAGCAAAGTGTGCAGGGGTCTCCAAAATGTGTGCTAAGGTGGTTTTATTGGCACAAGAAGAAAGTCCATGGGCATAGTGCCAAAAATGGCACCTGTGGTGGGGACAATATCAGAGGAGAGTGCAGTCAGGGATAACAGCCTTGGGCCTCCATCCCCTTCCAGGGCAGAAAATCCACACACCCATGCAGGGAATGAACAGAGTCACCGGGGAGAAACAGGCTGCACACGTGCACACAGCTGGTGGCCCACCTCAGCTGGGGCAGAAGTCACCAGCCAAAACAATGCCAGAGAGTGGGGATGGAAATTGGCTGCACCTGGAGCTGGGAGAAGTGGAACACTGTGACTGACCATGACTGAGATGGACACTTTTTAAAATTTTTTTAAATTTGTGTTGTTGTTCAGTTACAGTTGTCCTGCCTCCCCCCCCACTCTGTTGGTCTCCCCTGCCCTATCCCCCAACTCCCACAATAATCCCCCTCATTGTTCATGCATATGAGTCCTCTATTCATGTTCTTTGACTTGCCCCTTCCCCTTCTTTGCCCATTATTCCCCTCCACCCCCCGCATCCGGACACTGTCAGTTCGTTCTTTATTTCAATGTCTCTGGTTCTATTTTGCTCATTTGTTTGTTTTGGTCATTAGGTTCCACTTATAGGTGAGATCATATGGTATTTGTCCCTCACCACCTGGTTTATTTCACTTACCATAATGCTGTTCAGTTCCATACATGCTGTCCCAAAGGGCAAGAGCTCCTTCTTTCTTTCTGCTGCATAGTATTCCATTATGTACATGTACCACCGTTTTTTCATCCACTCATACAGATGGGCACTTAGGCTGTTTCCAGCACTTGGCTATTGTAAATAACACTACTATGAACATTGGGGTGCATAGTTCTTTTCAGTGGCTGTTTAAGGATTCTTAGGGTATAAGCCCAGCAATGGGATCACTGGATCAAAAGGCAGTTCCATTTTTAGTTTTCTAAGGAAATTCCATACTGTTTTCCACAGTGGCTGCACCAGTCTGCATTCCCACCAACAGTGCACGAGGGTCCCCTTTTCTCCACAACCTCTCCAACACTTGTTTGTTGATTTGTTTATGGTGGCCATTCTGACCCGTGAGAAGTGGTATCTCATTGTGGTTTTAATTTGCATCTGTCTGATGGTTTCTGATGAGCATTTTTTCATGGGCCCTCTATATGTCCTTCTTGGAGAAGAATCTGTTCAGGTGCTCTATCCATTTTTTCACTGGATTGTTTGTCTTCCTGGTGTGGATTCGTGTGAGTTCTTTACATATTTTGGAGATCAAACCTTTGTCTGAGGTATCATTGACTAATATGTTTTGCCATAGGGTGGTTTCCCTTTTCATTTTGTTGATGTTTTCTTTAGCTGAGCAAAAGCTTTTTAATTTGATGTAGTCCCATTTGTTTATATATTCGCTTATATTCCTTGGCCTAAGGGATATATTGGTGAAGAAATTGCTGCATGGGATATCAGACATTTGACTGCCTATGTTCTCCTCTAGGACTTTCATGGTGTTGGGAATTATATTTAAGTATTTTATCCATCTTGAGTTTATTTTGGTGTATGGTATAAGTTGGTGGTCTAGTTTCATTCTTTTTTTTTTTTTTGCATGTACTCATCCAGATCTCCCAATACCATTTATTGAAGAGGATATTTTTACTTCATTTTATTTTCCAGCACACTTTTTCAAATAGTAATTGGCCATACTGACATGGGTTTATTTCTGGGCTCTCTATTCTGTTCCATTGATCTACGTGTCTGTTCTTATACCAGTAGCAGACACTTCTGAGTACAGTGGCCTTGTAATATACTTTGATAACAGATATTGTAATCCCTCCTACTTTGTTCTTTTTTAAAATCAATGAGGATGCTCAGGGTCACTTATGGTTCCATATAAATTTTTGAAATATTATTCTGTATCTGTGAAGTGTGTCATTGGTATTATGATAGGGATTGTGTTGAATCTATAGATTGCTTTGAGTAGTATGGACATGTTAATGATGTTAATTCTTCCAATCCATTAAACATGGTATATGCTTCCATTTATTTGTGTTTTCTTTAATTTCTTTCTTCAGTGTTGTGCAGTTTTCTTGCTACAGGTCTTTTACCTCTTTGGTTAAGTTTATTCCTAAGTATTTTATTTTTCTTGTTACTATAGTAAATGGGATTTTCCCTTTAATATCCATTTCTGATATTTCATTGTTAGTGTACAAAAATACCTTCAATTGCTGAATATTGACTTTGTATCCTGCAGTTTTGCCAATTAATTTATTAGGTCAAGTGGATTTTGGTGGAGTCTATATGGTTTTCTATGTAAACTATCACATCATCTGCAAAGAATGACAGTTTTATTTCCTCCTTTCCAATTTGGATGCCTTTTATTTCTTTTTCTTGGCTGATCACTGTTGCTAGGACTTCCAATACTATGCTGAATAGGAGTGGTGAAAGTGACCACCCTTGTCTTGTTCCTGATCTTAGTGGGAAAGCTTTTAGTTTTTGCCCATTGGGTATGATGTTGGCTATAGGTTTCTCACATGTGCCTTTACTATGTTGAGGTATGCTCCATCTATTCTCCCTTGGTAGAGTGTTTTTTTTTTTTTTTCACAAAGGGGTGCTGTATTTTATAAAATGCTTTTTCTGCATCTATTGATATGATCATGTGATTTTTGTCTTTCATTTGGCTTATGTGGTGTGTTCCATGTATTGATTTACAAATATTGTATCAGCCTTGCATGCCTGGGGTGAATCCCACTTGATCATGATGTATAATCTTTTTAATGTATTGCTGGATGTGATTTGCCAATATCATGTTGAGAATTTTAGCATCTATGTTCATCAGCAATATTGGCCTGTAGTCTTCTTTCTCAGTTGTGTCTTTATTTGTTTTTGGAATTAGGATGATGCTGGCCTCATAAAAAGAGTTTGGGAGACTTTCTTGTTATTGAATTTTTTTGGAATAATTTAAGAAAGATAGGAGTTAGCTCCTATCTAAATGTTTGGTAAAAATCACCTTTAAAGCCATCTGGTCCAGGGCATTTGTGTGCCAGGAGTTTTTTGATTACTGCTTCAATTTCACTAGCTGTTATCAGTCTGTTCAGGCTTTCTGATTCTTCTTAATTCAGTTTTGGAAGATTATATGTTTCTAGAAATTGTTCATTTCAATCAGGTTTTCAAATTTCTTGGCATATAGTTGTTTGTAGTAATTTCTTACAATCTTTTTTATTTCTGTGGTATCGGTTGTAATTTCTCTTTCATTTCTAATTTTGTTTATTGGGGTCCTCTCTTTTTTCTTGATGTGTTTGGTTAAAGACTTGCCAATTTTGTTTATCTTTTCAAAGAACAACCTCCTGGATTTATTAATTCTTTGAGGTTTTCTCTATATCATTTACTTCTACTCTGATCTTGATTATTTCCTTCATTCTACTTGCTCTGGCTTTTGTTTGTTGTTGTTCCTCTAGTTCTTGTAGATGTAGGGTCAGGTTGTTTGTTTGAAAATTTTCTGTCTTTTTTAGGTAGGCCACTATTGCTACGAACTTCCCTCTCAAGACTGGCTTCACTGTGTCCCACAGCTTTTGGGTTGTTGTATGTTCATTTTCATTTGTTTCCAAACTTTTTAATATCTTCTTCAATGTCATTGTTAATCCATTCATTATTTAATAGCATGTTATTCAGTCTCCATGAATTTGAATTTTATTTTGTTTTTTCCTTAAGGTTGGTTTCTAGTTTCAAGCCATTGTGATCCCAGGGGATGCTTGATATGATTTCAATTTTTTTGAGTTTGTTGAGGCTTGTTTTGTGACTTGCCATGTGGTCTATATTTGAAAATGTTCCATGTGCATTTGTAAAGAATGTATATTTTGCTTCTTTGGGGTGAAATGTTCTGTAATTATCAATTAAGTACATTTTATTTAGAGTTTTGTTCAATGCCACAATATCCTTGCTAAATCTTTGTTTGGAAGATCTACCCAATTTTGAAAGTGTGGTGTTAAAATACCCCTACTATGAGTGTATCAGTGTCAATACCTTTCTTAATGTCCTCCAAGATTTTAGATATATATATATATATATAACATATATAATATATTGTATATATCAAGTGTATATATGTATATATCCTATGTTGGGTATATACATGTTTACAAGGGTTATATCTTCTTGATGAATTGTTCCCTTAAGGATTTTATAGTGTCCTCCTTTGCCTCTTTTAGAGCTTTTGTTTTGAAACCTATTTTGTCTGACATAAGCATTGTTACCCCAGCCTTTTTCATATCTGTGTGCTTACAAATTTTTTTCCATCCCTTCACTTTCAGTCTGTGTAGACCTTTTGTTCTAAGGTAGGTCTTTTGCAGACAGCATATATCTAGGTCATCTTTTCTTATCCATTCAGCTACCCTATGTATTTTGATCAGAGCATTTAATCCATTTACATTTAAGGTTATTATTGATAGGTACTTATTCATTGTCATTTTTTTCTTTGTTCTTGTGTTCCTTTCTCTCTCTTTTCCCTCATCTTCTTAAAGCAGTCTCATTAGCATCACTTGTAATCTGGTTTGGCGAACATGTGTTTTTTAGGCTTTTTTTTTTTTTTTTGTATGGGAAGCTCTCTATTTTGCCTTGCACTTTAAATGAGAATTTGCTGGGTAGAGTTGTCTTGGTTGCAGGCCTTTGTTTTTCATTACTTGGAATATTTCTTGCCATTCCCTTCTGGATTATAGTGTTTCTGTTGAGAAGTCAGCTGCTAGCCTTAACATGGTGCCCTTGTATTTACTATCTGTTTCTCCCTTGCTGCCTTTAAGATTCTTTCTTTGTCTTTACATTTTGCCATTTTTATTATGATGTGCCTTAGAGTTGACCTCTTTGGGTTCATCTTGATTGGGACCATCTGTACTTCCTGGATTTGCATGACATTTTCTCTCATCAAGTTAGGGAATTTTTGTCATTATTTTTTTCAAGCAGGTTTTCTATGCCTTGCTCCTCTTCTTCTCTTTCTGGCATTCCTATGACACAGATATTATGTTTCATGCTGTCCTACAGATCCCTTAAACTCTATACATTACTTTTGTGTATTTTTGTGTTTTGTTGCTCTGTATGGGAATTATTTCCACCTTGTCCTCCAGCTCTCTGATTTAATTCTCTGCTTTATCCAGCCTGCTTTTAATTCCTTCTGTGTTCTTCATTTCAGATATCATATTCTTCATTTGCTTCTGGATCTTATTGATAGTTTCTGTGTCTCTTTCATGCTACTGTAGTTCGCAGTAAGTTCCTTGAAGCTTCCCTGGAGTTCATTGTAGTTGTCACTGAACACATTGAGCTTCCTTTTTTAAAATTAATTTATATATATATATATATATATTATTGATTATGCTATTACAGTTGTCTCATTGTTTTCCTCTCCTTTATTCCCATCTGCTCTGTATCCCCCCACTAGCAACCCTCAAAATTAGTTCATGTCCATGGGTCATACATATAAGTTCTTTGGCTTCTCAATTTCCCATATTATTCTTATCCTTCCCCTGTCAGTTTTGTACCTAGCAGTTATTCTTCTTATGCTCTGTGCCTTTCCCCTCATTCTCTTCCCTCTTCCTCCCCGCATATAGCCCTCCATGTGATCTCCATTTCTTCAATTCTGTTCCTATTCTAGATGTTTGTTTAGTTTGTTTTTGTTTTAGGCTCAGTTGTTGATAGTTGTGAGCTTGTCATTTTACTGTTAATAGTTTTGGTCTCCTTTTTCTTAGATAAGTCCCTTTAACATTTCATATAATAAGGGCTTCGTGATGATGAACTCTTTTAACTTGACCTTATCTGAGAAGTGCTTTATCTTTCCTTCCATTCTAAATGATAGCTTTGCTGGAAAGAGGAATCTTGGATGTAGGTCCTTGCCTTTCATGACTTTGAATACTTCTTTCCAGCCCCTTCTTGCCTGTAAGGTTTCTTTGAGAAATCAGCTGCTAGTCTTATGGGAACTCCTTTGTAGGTAACTGTTTCCTTTTCTCTTGCTGCTTTTAAGATTCTCTCTTTATCTTTAATCTAATTATGATGTTCCTTGATATGTGCTTCCTTGGGTCCAATTTCTTTGGGACTCTCTGAATTCCTGGTCTTCCTGGGAGTCTATTTCCTTTCCCAGATTAGGGAAGTTCTCCATCATTCTTTTTTTCAAATAACTTTTCAATTTCTTGGTCTTCCTCTTCTCCTTTTGGCACCCCTATGATCCAGATGTTGGAACATTTAAAGTTTTCCCAGAGGTTCCTAAGCCTGCCCTCATTTTTCTGAATTCTTGTTTCTTCATTCTGTTCTAGTTGACTGTTTATTTCTTCTTTCTGCTCTAAACCATTAATTTGAGTCCTAGTTTCCTTCCTGTCACTGTTGGTTCCCTGTACATTTTCCTTTATTTAACATTGCATTGCATTCACTATTTCCTGTATTTTGCAACCATACTCAACCATTTCTGTGAGCATCCTGATTACCAGCATTTTGAACTGTCCATCTGATAGGTTGGTGATCTCTTCATCACTTAGTTGCATTTTTCTGGAGCTTTGATCTGTTCTTTCTTTTGAGCTATATATTTTTTGTCTCAGCATGCCTGTTACATTGTATGGGATGGAGCCTTAGGTATTTGCCAGGGTGGGGCAAACCAAGTCACTGTGTTGTGGCACTGTATGTGTGGGGAGGTGGTCCAAGAGAGAACAATGCTGCTTGCTCGGCTCTCAGCCAGCTTTCAATCACTTTCTCCGCTGCCCACAAGGAAATTGAGCCCTTTTGGTGCCAATTCCTTCATGCATGGGTTTGTCTACATTGTAGAACCATGTGGGTTTCTTTAACAAACTCTCCTGTGAGGCTGAGAGTTTTTCCCACAGCCACAACCCCCACAGATTCTTTTGGTCACAGGTTTTAAGGCTTTATTTCCCTGAAATGGAATGCTGGGTGCAGAGTCTGTCTCACTCCCCAGTTGTTCCTCTCAGTTTATCTGCACACAAATGTGAGACTGCCTGGTCTGCCAGCTGCCACCCAACTCAGTCCTCCAGATGCCACCTTGCTGCAAGTCCTCTCCATCCCAGCTGCCTGTCTCCACCCCTCCTACCAATCTGGATGAATGCTTTTTTTTAACTCCTTGGTTGTCGGACTTCCTTACAGTTCAATTTTGGGCAGTTCTGGTTACTTTTTCTTTTTAAATTTGTTGTCCTTCTTTTCATTTTGCAAGTAGGCAATGTGTATGTACCTATACTTTGTGTATCATCTCCAGCTTGGCCAGAAGTCCCTATCATTGATGTTCCTGATAACCATTATTTTAAACTCAATGTCTGATAGTTTACTTGTATCTATTTCATTTAACACTGTTTCTGGGGATTATTATTTTGTTTTGATTGTGGGATGTTTCATTGTCTCCCCATTTTAGGGGAGATTCTTCTTGTTTGTTTCTGCTTCTTACATGGACCTGGCTTGACTCCCTGAGTTTGTGGTGTGAACTTCTATGGTATGAGCCCTGTGTGACTCAGTAAAGCAGTCTCCTTGATCTCCTGAACCTGATGCTCTTGAGATGCCTTTCATGCCATTTATGTTGACTCTCTGGATATATTTGGGTTTTGAGTGCTGTTGGTCATTCTTTTGTGGGCCCTTCCCTCTGGCTGACTGATAGAAATCCACTTTGTCTACCACATCTTGTATGTCATTGTGAAGGTGGTGCCAGAAAAGAACTATACAGCCCAGGAAACACCCCACACCTGAAAAAATAACCCCCTCCCATAATCACACTATTGACAGCAAATGAGCCAGCATTAATAATCATGTAAAGATATTAAGACTATTGTAAGAAAAGACAAATGAATATGAGATGACTAATGAAAGAACAATGATTTGCATAGGGAAAAGCAATAATAAGAGTAGGAAGTCTGGGCAAGGCAAGGAAAGGAAGGAATTAAAATTTACATCATAAATAAAAAACAAAATGAAGAAGGTGGAATGGAGCAAGAGAAGGGAAGCATAAAGTATTAGGTTTAAACAGAAAATTTTTTAAAATATAATAGCAGAAAAGAAAAGGAAAATAAATAAATAAATAAATTGTAGGAGAAAAGTCAACTAGGACAAAGTGACCCAGAAGAGGGACCCGGAACTGGGAAAGAGTTTTGTTTAGGTTGCTTAGAAACCACCAAACTGTCAGGTTAGGTAGTCATAATTTCTGCTTTGGCTTCTGTACACCCAGCTTCCGATAAGGACACCTCAAGGCTAGAGTTATTTTCGCATCAGCTTCTGTACCTCCTGCTTTTGCCACGCAGGATATGGCATCCAGAGAGCAATAAAAGCCCTGCTCAGCCAAGGTTCAGGGCCCAGAATTTGGAGACTGCCTCCTCTGGGTCCGCGCATGTAATAAAGCCTCACTCCGTCACCCCAAATTGCGCCAGAATCATTATTTTCCAAATTATTTTCTGTAACAAAATAAGAACCAAATTGGAGAAAAAGATCCATCACAGCACTATTAACAACAAATGAGCTAAGATTAATACAGGTGGGATGGGAATAAAAGGGGGGAAAAGAAAGAAAAGCTTAAGAGATGTCTAGAGGAAAAGGAAGTGATTTTGAGATGATAGAGGGAGAGGGAATACTAAGAGTGAGGAAAGAAAACCACACTAAGACAGAGAAAAGTTAAAATTTGAGATAAAAAAACAAAAAGCAGGAGGAAGGCAGTTGCAGTTATTGCTTCCCTTTATGCCGATGCCACTTGGAGGGGAATGGTCTGCCTGAGCAAGATGGTTCCTGCAGTATGGCAGTGACTCAGCACATGGATCCTGGTGATTGCTCCCTCAGTTCTCTCTCCAAAGCCATTGGCCCCTTCTCTCCTCAAGTGTCTCTAGTCCACTCTGCCCCTCCCCCTTTGCCAGAGCCCAGTGTAAGTGGCTGCAAAGAAATTTTATGCATTGGCCCTTTAGAAGGCTTTCTATGACTCCAGCCATCTGTCTCTGGCAGAGAGAAGCCCTCCCACTTTTCACAGCTGGATGTTATCTGGGTTCTTTTCAGGCTCTGGTGCTATGGGCTGGGGAGCCTGGCTTGAGGTTTAGACCACACACTTCTCAGGGGAACCCCCAGCTGCTGAAATATTCCTCCAGCACTTCAACTGCCACCCATGGAAGCCCAGCCAGCCCTCTCCTGCCTCCTCTGCACTCCATATCCATCACATTGTGGTGAAGCTGTTTCATCTGTCTTTCCATGGTTATAAGGCTTCATTCCTGCTATTGTTCAGTTATTCATACTTGATGATTTCTGTACAATTTAGTTGTAGTTACAGATTGGTCCTGGGTGGATGTTACTTTTCTGCTGTCTCGGATCTCCTTATCCTATGATGATTATTTCTTATAATTAGTATCTCTCTGTGGAAATCACCTATTCTTTTTCTTTTATTTGTCTACCTTTTCTATTAGTTTTACAAAAATGTTTTATCCTCACCCAAGGACATTTTTCCATTGCTTTTAGAAAGAGAGAGAGGATGGAAGAGAGAGAACCATTGATGAGAAGCATCATTGGTAGCCTCCCTTATTTACATGCCCAGACAGGGGATCATTGCCTGGGGATCATACGCATTCAGACCAGGTTTGCATGTGCCCATGCCTGAACCATGAACAAACCTGCAACCTATGTATGTATGTGCCATGACTGGGAATCAAATCCACAATCTTTTGGTTATGGGACACAATGAATCAGAGAGCCTGATGAGACTACATGAGCTCAGGGTACTTTAGAGTGAGTTGCTTGGTAACAAAGGTGCATAGGGTGAATGAGGCAGGCAGGCAGACCTCAATTCTCACCATGATGTATAGTTAAGGTAGAACACATGCTTCTGCATATAACTTTACCACCTTCTAACACACCCACTGAAATTACCATTAACTGATATTTGAAAAGATTGAAAAAGCAGGAAAAAAGATAACTACATTTTCAATGCTTAAAAACAGATGGATGAGTAGTAATTGGCTTAGCAGACTGAAGAAAGCCACAAACTAGGAATCCTAAGCCCTAAGTAGGAAAAGCCAAAAATCATCCTTAACTTATTACCACCCTTCTGCCCCCAGAAGAATCTTCAAAGGCTGCAAAAGATAACTCTGGAAATGGAGATGAGGGGATCAGCACCAAAATACTGAGGGTTGTTTGAAAACTGTTGAAAAAAATGTAAGCATTTCCAAATCCCCTCACTGAGGGTCTGAGGGTCTGGCCTTTCCCTGACCTAACAGAAGACTGGAGTATCATTCCCTGGAGAGGGTAAAGCAGAGGGACTCTGGACTGGGAGTTCCCAAACCCAGTGGAGGGCTGGAGCATCATATTGAAAACAGGGTTTAAGTGGAGGTATGTATCCTGAAAGCTATAAACTCCCAGTCTTTTCCAACTCTGACCTTAAAATTCTGACAACTTCAAGAGTCTTCTGTGGGTCATCTGACCAACGCAAGAGAAAAGTAATTAAGGATATTGACACTCAAGCATTCGCCAAAAGGATCCAGCTGGATTACTGTACAACGAGGTTCATAGCTTGATACTACAAGGTGGAGAATGAGAAGGAGACCAATCTAGTTGAATATATTTATTTTTTGAATGGGAAAGGAGACCTGAGCATGTTTGTTACTGCAGAGAATGGAGCCAGTCAAAAAAGAGGTAGTGACTAGAGATTCTGGAAAGAGAAGGTCATTGATGGAGTGAGGTACCTGGGGAGGCAGGATGGGATAGAATTGAAAGCATGAATGGAAGTGATAGCTTGAAGCAAAATGAAGAACACTTTTAGCCCCCACTGTGATAGGATGAGAAGAAATAAGATTTGGATGAAGACTTAATCCAACCATTATTATTGGGCAACTGGTATATCTAATGCATTCTGCTAGGTACCATTCATTCATCCACCCACTCATTTACCCAATATTTTTTGGAGCAACTACTGTGTTCAAGGCTGTTCAAGACAAGATGAACCAGTCAAGATGCCAGTCCTCTAGGAGGGCTCACAGTCATGGGGTAAAAGCAGACCTACAACAGAAGGCAATAACCACTGTGAAAACTGAGCACAGAATGCTGTGGGAGCACAGAACAAAGGAATTGGAATAAAGTGAATTTTAAAAGTATCATAATCCCTATAGAATAATGCATAGACTACTTTGTGGGTTCAAGGACAGAGAAATCTCATCTAGCATGGCTGATCCACACAGGCTTCATCTTGTGGTGTTGGGAGATTGTGGATGCCCACCAAGAGGTGGAAACAGATGCAAAGATCCAGAGGCAGGAAATTGCAAGAGGACATGTTCAGGGAAGAAAGAGAGAGGCCCTGGTCAAGCACAGAGTATTCCAAGGGAAATAATGGGAGGGGCAGCTGGAAAACAGGAGTAAGATGAGATACAAAAATGTCATTGAGGCAACATCACAAAATGCAACTGGTTTAAAGTAATGGGTTGTGTGG
>PVKU01010733.1:0-49418 GCA_004027475.1 Anoura caudifer | reverse complement strand
TAAATAACAGCTTCGTTGGATATAGCAATCTTGGATGTAGGTCCTTGCCTTTCATGACTTGGAATACTTCTTTCCAGGCCCTTCTTGCCTGGAAGGTCTCTTTTGAGAAATCAGCTGACAGTCTGATGGGAACTCCTTTGTAGGTGACTGTGCCCTTATCCCTTGCTGCTTCTAGGATTCTCCTTCATTTTAATCTTGGCTAATGTAATGATAATGTGCCTTGGTGTGTTCCTCCTTGGGTCCACCTTCTTTGGGACTCTCTGAGCTTCCTGGACTTCCTGGAAGTCTATTTCCTTTGCTAGATTGGATAAGTTCTTCTTTATTATTTGTTGAAATAAGTTTTCCACTTGTTGCTCTTCCTCTTCCGCTACTGGTACCCCTATAATTCAGATGTTGGAACGTTTAAAGATGTCCTGGAGGTTCCTAAGCCTCTCCTCATATATATTTTTTTTGAATTCTTGTTTCTTCATTCTTTTCTGGTTGAATGTTTATTTCTTCCTTCTGGTCCATATCATTGAGTCCCAATTTTCTTCCCATCACTGTTGGTTCCCTGTGCATTTTCCTTCATTTCACTTAGCGTAGCCTTCATTTTTTCATTTAATTTGTGAGCAAATTCAAGCAACTCTATGAGCATCCTGATCACCAGGGCTTTGAACTGTGCATCTGATAGGTTGGATATCTCCTGGTCGCTTAGTTGTATTTGCTCTGGGGCTTTGATCTGTTCTTCCGTTTGGGCCATTTTTTTTTTCTTGTTTCACCTGTTATATATGAGGGGCGGAGCCTTAGGTGTTCCCCAGGGTGGGGCAGCCCAGTTGCTGGGTTGTGATGCTCTATGTGGGGGGTGGGGTCTGAGAGGGAACAATGGCACTTGCTCCTCTCTCTCCCGTATTTTAGTCCCTTCTGCTGCTTCCCAAAAGCAAATTGGGTCCTTCTGGTGCTGGTTCCCAGGTGGGTGGGCTTGTGCACATTCTAGGACCCTGTGGGTCTCTCCAATGGACTCTTCTGTGAGGCTGGGAGTCTCTCCCAGCACCTCAACCCCCACAGGTGTTTTCAATGGGTGCTTTTAGGCTTTATTTCCCTGCGCTGGGGCCCTGGGTTGGGTGGTCTGTCTCGCTTCCTGTTTTCTCCTGGTTTATCTGTGCTCGAATGTGGGATCACCCGGTCAGCCAGCCACCTTGCGCACTGTGCCTGCTTCACAATTGCCACCTCACTGGGTCTCCCTGTTGGATCCCTCCCCACCCCCAGGGTCTGCCCCCTGCTGTCTGGTGCACCAGGGGTTTGTCAGCTGCTGCCTTGCACACCTGGTGCCACCACTTTTTTTGCTGCAACCCCTCTCTGCCCAGCCATCCGACTCTGCCCCTCCTACTGGTCTGGATGAATGTGTCTGTTTTAACTCCTTGGTTGTTGGACTTCCATACAGTTTAATTTTCTGTCAGTTCTGGTTGTTATTTTGTTTCTAAATTGCTATTGTCCTTTTTTCCATTGTGTGAGGAGCCACAGTCTACCTATGCCTCCATCTTGGCCGAAAGTCCACACTGCGCATTTTTAGTCGTGATGGGAGTGTGGGCGCCCATGGGTTCTCAGTTCTCTCTTTCTTGCTTCTCTTGCTCTTTCTCCTTCATATTCCTGGTTTCCCAGAAACGCCTGGTGGTCCCATGCTGACCCGCCAGCCAGGAAGGAGGCGATGGTGTGTCCAGAGCAGGCCTTCCAGTACGGCCGGGGCCGGTCTGTGTCAGGCTGCCCTTTGGGGCGAGCGGGACAGGAGGCCCACAGGCTTGCAGGGGACATGGTTTGCATGTGAAATAGAGAGAGAAACAGAACCCACGGACACAGGCGCTGCGGTCCAGGTTCACTTCTCCACGGGTCTGCGCTTCCTTTCCGAGGGCTGCAAGCGTGTTGCCAGGGAGCCACCCTGGGCTTGCTTCCGGGGGACCGGGCCAGACATCAGCCACCCCCCCTGGGGAGCCCTTCCTGCTGGAATGCAGAGCAGATAACACTTCGGGCATGCTCACTTTTTCATAAATCCTACCGATCACTTGTTCCATTTCGAAGCCTGGAGACCCCCTCATTCTCTCTGAAGCTGCAAAATGATCGATTCTCAGGCCATGTCCTGCGCTCCTCGCCAGTCCCTCCCGGAGAGCGTGAGTTGGGAGCTGGTCCTCGACTTCCTCTGGCTGGTCGACCGACCCTCTCCAACCGGTTATTTGCACGGGGCTCCTCTCTGAGGCCAGCGTTCCCGACGGTCACTATCTGCATGCCCTACGACATCAACCATCAGGGGCGGTCGGCCGCTGGTTAGCTGCGAGGCCTTTTTGAGCTGTAGGTAAATATATTAACGAAGACCCCGGCTGCTGCCTGCTGGACATTAAGTAATGGCCGTGAATGATGGGAAGAGAAACACCCCAGGTTCTCCAGCCGAGCGCGAGATTGATGAGAATGGATCGCTCTGCCAGGAGAGCTCAGAAATATGACAACCTTTTATTCCTCTGCCGCGTGGACGCCTGTGCATTCGCTTCCACGTTGTTACAAAAAAAAAAAAAAAAAAAAAAAACCTCTCGCAACCGTTGCGAGCTGAAAACACATTAAATCATCTCGTTAATTATATCGAAACGGCGCACTGAGGTTCTGTGGCTAATCTAGTTTAAACTTGGCCTCTTCAGCTCATCCAATATTTTATTTCTACTCGGGTCGTATTAGTCAACTGGCCAAGGCAACTGGGTTTATTTATCTTATTAGTTTATTTTAGCCCAGTCGTAAATTGTGCTGGAATTGTAATCATTTCTCCGTTTATATACATCTCACAATCCCATACAAACTTGACCTTTGAAAATGTGGTCTCAACGCAGCATGAATGTTAACACCTCTAAGGTCGTTCCTCCCACTTTTCTGGAGGAGTTTAAGGGGCTCAGAGTACTTTTCCCCCACCTCAGAAACCCTTCCCTTTGGTGTTGAATTGTGGCATGACCTCCACGTGCAAATGGATACAAAGAGAGTCACATAAAGTACAACAATGTGCTTTAAAGCTGAAAGAAAGAAAAAAAAAAAAAAAAGCAAGCCCCAGCCGGGTAGCTCAGTTGGTGAGAGCATCCATCCCGCTGCACCAAAGTTGTGGGTTCGATCCCCGGTCAGGGCACATACCGGAGTCACCTGATGAATGCATCAGTAAGTGCAACAACTAATCGATGCTTCCCTCTCTTCCCTTTCCTCCTTCTCTGTCTAAAATCAATCAATAAAAATTAAAAAAAAAAAAAAAGGAAAAGGAGAGGAAGGGGCTGGTGGAGGGTAGGGGTGTGCTGGGCTCCAGGACTGTCCCTGGCTAACAGATTTCACCAGGAAGTTTGGGGGAGGGCAGCCCTCGCTGACTCCCCTGTCACCCTGCACACGGTGAGGACCTGCGGCAGGGGCTAGAGGATCAGTGAAGCGCTGGTGGCTTCCCGGGAAGGGCCTCCCAGGGTCAGATTCATTAACTCCGTACATTTGTTACCCTTCAGGCTCCCGCCTGAGCCTCCCAAGGTCAGAGACTCAATTTTAGCCAAATGCCTTGAGCAAACCAGAGCGCCGCAGCCGAGTTCCTGGAAGTGGCTGCAAGGTCAGGTCATCGGGCTGTTCATTGCAGGGTAAGAGGGTCCCCAGACAGGTGGTCATCTCCCCCGGGGCAGGCCCCGTGGGAAGGAAGCTTAAATGCCACGGGGGCACCCTGGGGAGGCAGGGCCGCTTCCGGACAAGAGGCCAAGGCAGCCGGAGGGACCCCGAGCAGGAGTGGTCTTGCCTGTAGCCCAGGCCCACGAACGGCAGCCTCTGGACCCAGGTCCAGTGAGGTTGGACTGCGTGGTGGGCAGCCCAGGACCCCCACGGTTCCCTGGGGAGGGGCCCGCGTGTGGGCAGGGCCAGGGCAGCTGTCCTCAGCCTTCCTTGCATCCTTTTCTCTTTCGTTATTTAGGTGCATTAATGTGTCAATTAGTTCACAGTTGCCTTTGCTGGAAGCCTCCTTCATCTCCTCCCTCTGGCCTAAGGAAGCCAAACCAGAAGGATCCGCAGCAGGTCCTCAGCTGCGTACACACACCGCCCTCCACACACAGACCCTGACCCCTGAGCCCAGGGAGGCCGGGAGGCCGCCTGGGCCTCTTCAGTTTCCCCTTTGGGGTCTCAGCTGATCCCCCCCAACCCCAGGCCAGGGCTGTGAGTTATCCTGCGAGGCTGGGCCGGCTCCGAGAGCTCACTTGCCTCCTTTCCAGTCAGCTGAGCGCTGGTTTTGCTACTTACCCCTGAAATCTCATCTCCCTGATTTCCCAATCCTTAGGGGACCCCTCACCCTCTTGCCACTGTTGTCTATGCGCAGCAAATAAAAACATTCTGATTTTTTTTTTTTTTGTT
This sequence comes from Anoura caudifer, assembly GCA_004027475.1. Lineage (NCBI taxonomy): Eukaryota > Metazoa > Chordata > Mammalia > Chiroptera > Phyllostomidae > Anoura > Anoura caudifer. Next base: position 45,044 of record PVKU01010733.1, on the reverse strand, counting down.
CCCAGAAAGACTTACAAACCAAGCTCCTGACCTCGGAGTGTTACAAACCTTGAGGGTCAAGGCGAATGGCAGAGGGATTACAGAGGAAACATCTTGCTTTGAAAAATGATACACAAAGCCCTGGCTGGTGTAGCTTGGTGGACTGAGCACAGGCTGCGATCCAAAGGGTCGCCAGTTCGATTCCCAGTCAGGGCGCATGCCTGGGTTGTGGGCCAAGTCCCCAGTAGGGGGCGTGTGAGAGGCAACCACACACTGATGTTTCTCTCCCTCTCTTTCTCCCTCCCTTCCCCTCTCTCTATAAATCTTTAAAAAAAGAAAAATGATACACCTTCATTCCCTAACTTTCTTCCATCATGGAAAATCTCACAGTGCACAGAATGAGAGACGATTGTGAAATGAATCCCATGTACCCTCCCACCAGCTGAGGCGTATAACCCTCCTTGGTGCATCTCCTCCCAAACCTTCATCTTTCCCACCAGGTTATTTTGGACAAAGTCTCTGACCTCATAGTCTCGTACCCTGGAAACAGTTCAGTGTCGTACAGGCAGTCGTTTCTGCGATTGCTTTAATGTGGTGAAACACACCTGACATCAATTTGCCATTTTAATGATGTTTAAGTGTCCAGCGCCGTGGCGTCGAGCTCACTCGCTCTGCCGTGCAACCGCCACCACCGCCATCTCCACAACTTCTTCATCTTCCCAAACGGAAGCTCCATTCCATTAAACTACCACCCCCCCACCCCCTTCAGCTCTGCCCTTGACCCTGACAACTCCCGGGCCCCATGCAGGTGGCTCAGGCAGCATCAGCCCTTTTGCTTCTGGCTGATTTCACCGACGCTAAGGTTTCGAGGTTTACAGATGCATTTTTAAAGGCTCGGACTGGCTAAAACTGTGCAGAATCTCCTATGGAGCCGTCTCTCATTTCACAGGGAGCAGGAAAAATAGTCAAAGCCCAGGGTGGGGGCTGGGAGGGGGTGTCTCCTTTAGACGCCACAGAGTCGCCTTTTTCCAGGGGGTGGGAGGAATGTGAAGGGAGGGAGAAAACAGTTCGCAGGGACCCGAATCGTGGGATTTGAGAGACCACTCGGATGCACCAGGGTCCCCTTGCAGGCTGGCTCTCGGGGAAGGACACCCCCGAAATGGCTGTAATTGAGCGAGGAGACCCCTCACCGCCTCAGGCACAAGACCACAGCCCCGAGCAGAGCAGGGCTGCCCCTCCGGTGTCTGTTATCTGCTGCTGTCCGCTGTCTGTCCAGCCTCGCATTCACCACAGTCTCTCTGCTTCCTGGTTCACAGCTCAGCAGAAAACATCCTTGCTCCAGATGAAGCTGATATTTCGGCGCTCCGATAACTAGTGTAATTATTAGACACACATACCTGTCTTTCCCAAAGTCTAAGCAGAGGCTGGCTGAGGCCAGTTAGGGTTGCTCTGTGTGTATGCATTTATCGATCAGCTCTGTCTAAGTAAGTGTTCTCAGTTCCTGGAGAGTGCTGAGCACGGGGAACCAATGGGCAAACCTAGAAAGAAAGAAAGAAAGAAAGAAAAAAAAAAAGACTGCAGAAGTCTTCGTCACCCCAAACGAGGTATCAGGTCACCCTGCTGAGGACTGTCCCAGTTGGGATTAGACGTGACGGGCGCCCACAGGGCAGGCTGGCTCTCTGCTGGTTTGCGATCGTTAACGAGCGGGCAGGCGTCTGTTTTCACTCTGTCCGCGGGCATCCAGGCCAGAGCAGGGCGTGGGGTGGCTGCGGGTGCCTGCCTGGCTGCGCTCACAGCCAGGTTCGCACTGACCACTGCTGTCCTCTCCCTGGGCCCTCAGCATCCGCCCTCGGGGAAGGGGTCCGGTGGCTGTTCAGAGAGCCAGCTCCTGTCCCTGCCCCTCGGCCAAGGACCTGGTCCACTGGCCACGTCACCTCCGTAGTGGCTAACCTCATGGTTCTCTCGCCCTCGTCTGGGGAAGAGGGAGACCCGGCTGGAGGAACCACGGCCAGGGCCCCGCACCTGCCTCCGCGTATCCTGGAGCCATCCTGCGTCCCTGCACCGCACACGGTCCTGTTTACCTTCGCCGACGAGCCAGAGGGAGAAGGTGGGGATTTTTACCGTTTTAGATATTATGCTTTATCTAGTTACTTACAGGCATCAAGGATAGTCATTACGGGGTGGTCTTATTGCCTACCAGTAATTAACCACGCGTGAATTTAACTAGAAGAGAACACCCGTGGTTTCGGATACAGCTTATCCCTCTTAATTTTGAATATTAATCTGATTTATTCCCACTTGGATGTCTCATGCCTCTGAAACAAATCTTCCTGAAAGCGGACAGCACATGCTTTCTTTCCAATGAGCTCACTTCAGAAAGCAACTAAGCGACTTTCCAAAATAACTCCTCGTTTGAGGGGAGGTTGATTTGTGTGCTTTTTCTTATAATCGTTATTCATTTAGTTTATGTCCATGGGTCATACATAGAAGTTCTTTAGCTCCTACATTTCCCACACTATTCTTGCCCTCCCCCTGCCTATTTTCTACCCACTGTCTGTGCTACTTATTCTCTGTACCTTTTCCTCATCTCTCCTCCTCCCACTCCCCTGTTGATGACCCTCCATGTGATCTCCATTTCTGTGGTTCTGTTCCTGTTCTAATTGTTCGCTTAGCTTGCCTTTGTTTTAGGTGTGGTTGTTAATATCTGTGAGTTTGCTGTCTTTTTACTGTTTATATTTTTTGTCTTCTTTTTCTTAGATAAGTCCTTTTAACATTTCATGTAATAATGGCTTGGTGACGATGAACTCTTTTAATTTGACCTTATCTGGGAAGCACTTTATCTGCCCTTCCATTCTAAATGGCAGCTTTGCTGGATAGAGCAATCTTAGATGTAGGTCCTTGACTTTCATGACTTGGAATACCTCTTTCCAGCCCCTTCTTGCCTGAAAGTTTTCTTTTGAGAAATCAGATGACAGTCTTATGAGAACTCCTTTGTAGGTAACTGTCTCCTTTTGTCCTGCTGCTTCTAAGATTCTCTCTTTATTTTTAATCTTCGGTAATGTAATGATGATGTGCCTTGGTGTGTTCCTCCTTGGGTCCAACTTCTTTGGGACTCTCTGAGCTTCCTGGACTTCCTGGAAGTGTATTTCCTTTGCCAGATTGGGGAAGTTCTCCTTCATTATTTGTTCAAATAAGTTTTCCACTTGTTACTCTTCCTCTTCCCCTTCTGGTACCCCTATAATTCGGATGTTGGAACATTTAAAGATGTCCTGGAGGTTCCTATGCCTCTCCTCATTTTTTTTGAATTCTTGTTTCTTCATTTTTTTTTCTGGTTGAATGTTTATTTCTTTCTTTTGGTCCAAATCATTGATCTGAGTCCCAGTTTTCTTCCCATCACTATTGGTTCCCTGTACATTTTCCTTTATTTCACTTAGTATAACCCTTATTTTTTCATCTAATTTGCAACCAAATTCAACCAATTCTGTGAATGATCACCAGTGCTTTGAACTGTGCCTCTGATAGGTTGAATATCTCCTTGTTGCTTAGTTGTATTTGGTCTGGGGCTTTGCTCTGTTCTTCCCGTGGGTCATTATTTTTGTCTTGATGTGCCTATTATGTATGTAGTGAGGGGAGGAGCCTTAGGTATTCACCAGCCCAGTGTAACCCATGTCGCTGGGTTGTGACGCTTATGTGGCGGAGGGGTCCAAGAAGGAACAATGACGCTCACTCTCGGCTGGTTTTCAGTCACTTCCCCCACTACCCACAAGCAAACTGGGCCCTTCTGGTGCTGAATCCCGGGTGGGTGGGTTTGTGCACATTCTAGGACCCTGTGGGTCTCTCCAACAAACTCTCCTGTGAGGCTGGGAGTTTCTCCTGCTGCTTCAACCCCCACAGGTGTTTTCAGTCAGTGGTTTGAGGCTTTATTTCCCTGAGCTGGAGCTGTGGGTTGTGTGGTCTGTCTTGCTCCCCAGTTGTTCCTCTGGGTTTATCTGCACACGAATGTGGGACGGCCCACTTCCCCCAGCCACCACCTTGCTTCGAGTCCTCTCAGTCCGGCTGCCTGTCTCCACCCCTCCTACTGGACTGAGTGAGTGTTTTTTCTTTAACTCCTTGGTTGTCACTTCCATACAGTTCGATTTTCTGGCATTTCTGATTGTTTTTTGTTTTTAAGTTGTTGTCCTTTTGGTTGTGTGAGGATGCACAGTGTGTCTAACTACGCCTCCATCTCGGCCGGAAGTCTGTGCTTCTGCTTTTTTTGTTTCACCTCTTCCACATTGGCAACACATTTCCCTTTGAGGACTTTCTTCATCTGGGAAACAAAAAAAGAAAGTCACTTGGGGTAAGATCAGGTGAATGGGTGGTCCTGCTGTCTTTGGTCATTAACTGCCAAACACTCATCACAGTGTGGGCAGGTGTGCTTATCGATCACCCATCATGCAATGGGCAAACATGTTGAAAGTCTTAAAAAAATTCACTGAAGCTGAACACCACCTCTCACAACAACACCAGCTAGTACATTGATCCAGATGGGTTCCTAGGGCACCTACCCAGCAGGGGAAGGCTGGACTCCAAGGGGCTCACCTTCCAGGAGATAATTCCAGGTTTTGGGAGTCCCCACCCATGTACTGTGACATCTTTAATTGGCTCTCTGCCACCTGCCCAGGTCCTTCGCAAACTTCCTGGACAGTGAGCCCAGGCAGCAGCAGGCAGGCATGTGACATGGGGCTCCAGGCACAGCCCCAGGGGAAGCCAGACTCCGAGGCCATCCATAAAACCTTTACATTGGAAAACCCGAAACAACAACACTGACCGTAGCCTGGACACTAGAAGAGCCGTCCCAACTCGAGGTAAAAAACCACTAGAGGTGTGCCAGAAAAACGATCACAAACATGTTTTTCCAAACCCTCAGTTTTCTCTGTGGCCACAGTCGACACTGATGAAGACAGCCGGCAAACATAAAATCGCCCACGTCTCTTTAGAAAGCCAGAAGGTGTCCCGGGAATGTCGGATGGACTTCACAAGCTGCGAGGACCTGATGAGATTCAGCGAGGGTCTCCGGCCCGCCGGGCACTCTCCGGGCTGTGCATTATGGGGGCTGTCAGGCAGGATTTATACGGGAAGGAGGGTTTCTGTAGGTGGCGTTATTGATGGCAAATGGAAGCCTCACCAGACGCTGGGAATCGGAAGTACTTCTGAAAAACCCCCTTTGCACTTGAAAGGGCTATAAATCTAAAAATAATCTTGAATTCGCAAGCAATCCTTTTATGCAATAAGTTGATAGCAAATATATTACTGAGGAGACACTTAATTACCTTAAAATCTACCACAGTTAGGAATGTATTGCAGCTCTTAAATTATAATTTAATTTTGTAACAGTGAAAAAATAACAAATATTTTTACAGTTCATTTTTCTCCTCTGGGGTTCTACCTTTTATCCTCACACATATAAAGACCAAGTAGCACCGCTTCTAAACTGACATCCCAGGCAGCTCCAAAATTTCCTAAATATATAAAAAGCTGATTTTTAAAATCCTTACCCAAGGGTATTTTTTCATTGATTTGAGAGAGAGAGAGAGAGACAGACAGACAAACAGACATCCTGGTGTCCAGTGCCCTGACCAGGAATCAAACCCACAACATTTTGGTGTATAGGACAATGCTCCAACCAACTGAAATACCCAGCCAGGCTAAAAAGCTGATTAAAAAAAAAAGATTTTATTTATTTATTTTTAGAGAGGGGAAAGGAGGGAGAGAGAGAGGGAGAGAAACATCAGTGTGTGGTTGCCTCTCACGTGCCCCCTACTGGGGACCTGGACTGAAACCCAGGCATGTGCCCTAGACTGGGAATCGAACCAGTGACCCTTCGTTTTGCACACCAGCAGTCAATCCACTGAGCCGCACTGGCCAGGGCTAAAAAGCTGATCTTGATGAACGAGAGAAAGGGCGCCTTCTCATTCCTCTCTGTGAGTGACACCAGCAGTCAGTCACAGAGCTCTCCAGCATGGCAGGGACCGATTCCACGGCACCGGCTCACGTGAAGAAGGCCTTCTGTGGGCTGCAGGGCGTGGCCAGGGGCCGCCAGTGCTGGCAGTTTCTAGCTGCATGTCAGCGTTTTCGTCCGGCCGGCTCAGAGGGACACGTCACGTCTCTTGTCTCTGTGTATCATCCATCTCTGTCTATGCAACTGCAGCTTACGCCCGCAACTGTCCCCACAGTACCTGTGCCCACATCCGTGGCTATAAGTCTCTCCCTTTCTCTCTCTCTGGGACACCTCTGTGCGGAGCTCTGGACCTGGGGCAGAGACCTGGACTCCGGGATTTCCTCTACCACTTTTTGGCCGTGCAACGCTGGGTATGTAATTTAACCTTGTTATGTTTTAAGTTTGCTCATCTGTTAAAAAGGGACCATCACCCTGGTTTGTCTTGTTGAAAGGATGCGTAGCATGTGCCTTGAGAGCTGTAAAATACCACACGAAGGCAAAACATTAGTGATAAAAATTTTAGGTCCAGTTTGGGAGGTGGTCATAACTTAGGACATGGTCTCTTTCGAGGGGCCCTGTTTCGTGAACGGCTGTCTGCTACATTTTCCTCTTTGGGAGAATCTGTGGGAGCAGGTGGAGCGGGGCAGGACCGTGCACTGGACCCTGCTGTGAGCACTCGCCGCTCCCAGCCTCAGTTTCCCCTTGGTAACATCCTCGGTTGATTCCATTAGAAGACAACATCCTACAACCAGGGTGACGTCCATGATGAAGGGACAAATTAAGTGTAAGAATAAGCAGGATAAATAGCATCCCCTTTGGTCCAACATGGGCTGGTCTCCTGGGTTCTGAACCGGGGACCCCGGCCAGGCTCCGAGGCCCAGGAGCAGGAAGGGACACACCCTCTGCGCCAGCTGCTGAGGGTGTCACGGGTGCTTTGTGGACGGTTGCTGCCCCCTAGCTCGGTCCTGCCTCACCGTGCAGCCAGGCGGCATACGGGGTGTCCCCTTCCCCTGCAGCAGGATGCGTGGAGACAGCTTCTTGCGGTTCCTCCCCTCCTCGAATGTTGTCACGCTGCAGGCTGGGCACACCGCAGACAACTGTGACCTCTGCCAAGCGTTTTCCGCAGGCTGAGTTTTCCAGGCACGTGCCTGTGGGCGGTTCCGGTCCTGATGTCTAAGTGTTTGGTGAGGGGCACTTCGCTTCCCTGGAAGATTTCTTGCGGAGGTGAACGAATAAGGCATTTCTTCGTTTTTAAGATTTTATTTATTTATTTATTATTTAGAGAAGGGAAGGGAAGGAGAAGAAGAGGGAGAGAGACATCAGTGTGTGGTTGCCTCTCCAGCGCCCCCTACTGGGGACCTGGCCCACAACCCAGGCCTGTGCCCTGACTGGGAATCGAACTGGTGACCCTTTGGTTCACAGGCTGGTGCTCAGTCCACTGAGCCACACCAGGGCTGATAAGGCATTTCCGCGTCTGTCACTGTGACCTCCAAGTCTTCGTCTGCCACAAGCCTTTCTGGAGACGTGCACTGGGCTCAGTGTCGGGTCCTGGACAGAGAAGTGGCAGGGGCGTGGTCCCTGCCTGCGGAGGGCAAAGGCTGAGGATGCAGGTCACGTGCACAAACAGATCCACGTTGACAGCAAGGACTTGTGTCCTGTGCCAGACGGTCAGGGGACTCGGGTTACTCCGCGTCCCAGCGGGTGGCTCACAGGTCTCCCAGCGACCCCTTCCCTCTTGCTTTTAGCATTTATGCTGTTGAGAGGACTGCTGACTTCCTGGATAGAGTGATTTTATGACGCTCACTTGAAAATGGGTTTAAAAGTGCTGTAAAAGGAGGACATTAGCAGCAGGATGTCTGGGAGCGCCACAGCTCAGGGGGCACAAAGGTGACAGATATTTGTCACGGTTTACAAGCTGCCTAGATCCGCCTCTCAGCTCCTTAGGGAACACCGAGCTCCTCTTCCCCTCTGTCTGGGAGGAGGTTGCAGCTGAGGCTGCTGCTTCGCCGGGGTGGTGGACCCGGGCTGCGTGGAAATGCCGGCGGCCCCTGTGGCTGTGACCTGCCCCTCACTCAGCAGAGAAGGCTGGAGTGGAGAACCCCAGTCCCAGAAAAACTCTTCAAGAAGTGCGTTTTGCCTGCTGGCGTGGCTTGCAACCCAAGAGCTGAGGAAATGATGTCAGTTTACTGAGTATCGTCAGTATAAAAAGATACGTACAGTATTAGATAGGAAACCTCAAATGTTGTGGAAATGTCAGTTCTCCCTGACTCAGCTCCTGCCAGATGCCAAGTGGATTCTGGGGCTTGGGAGGTGATGACAAACGATTCCAAGTTCATCTGGAAAAATAACCGTTGGAGAGTAACCAAGACATCCTAACGGGGGCAAGGGGACACTCTCAATGGACACCCCCTCCCCTACAGCCCTCTGCCCCTGCCTTCTTTCTGGGCCATTCTCAGTGTGTGGCCTGCACTCTCAGGGGTTAAATCTCCTCGAGGCCAGGGGACCATCCCAGCCATCCCCCCTGGCCCCACAAGGCAAGGCAGACTTTACCCTGAGTGGGTTTGCTCCAGGACTTGGATCTGGGCCTGGCAGCCCCAGGGAAGGCCTGGATGAGGCTTGTGTCCCCAGAGTGAATTCCCCCAGGTTCCTGCAGGCGCTGTCCCTCTACCTGGCCAGGCCTGGTGGCAAGTGAAGACTGAAGATGCAGCCGCTTCCTCCCCAGCCAGCTCCTGCTTCGTCCCCCTTGGCTGCAACGGGACTGGGCCCAGGACAGCCTTTTCCCAAAGCGCCCGGGCACCTTCAGCCTCCTCCTCTGCAGCCAAGGAGAGGAAACTCCCAGACGTGGTGAGGCTCCACGAGTGGGCAGAGAAACAGTGTTGCTTCACAGGGATACAAAACAGAGCGGAAACAATAGGAGTCTCTGTCCGCCCAGCCCTGGCTAGGGAAAGGGGTAAGTACGTATCTGCACAGGATATAAGACCGCCAAGGTGTATTAAGTAAAAGTATCACGTGGCAAAAATCTCAGTTACACGGTAAAAATGCTTATACGTGTGTAGAAAATTCTGGAGGGGTGGCTAGCAACACTTACCCCATTACTGCTTACGAGGAGCAGATCTCAAGGAGGGAGGAGGAGGACCAAGTTCTCATACCCTCTCACCGTTTCCGCCTTCCTCCTCCTCAGAAAGTGCAGCCTAAAAAGAGCATGTTCCTAACTTCTCCCGGCTTTGGTTTCCAAAACCGTAGAGTGGGCACAATGAGAACCTCTGAATAGAATGACGGTGAACCCGAAATTACATAATACAATAAGGCTATCAGAACAGTGCCTGGCAAACAACAGAAAGGGCTCGGAAATGTTTCCTATTTTCACTAAAAAAAAAAAAAAGACAGTTCAAGAAGCCAGGAGCTCTTAGGGATGGTGCAGAGTTGGGTGTGGGATGTTCCGGAAGTGAGAGCAGCCCCGACTCCAAGGCAGGGCACAGGGTAGGTAAGTTGTAGCTCAAGCCCTTCCGCAGGAGCAGGTGGGCTGGGTGGAAGGGCGAGGCCGGGGCAGCAAAGGGGTCCAGGAGCTGGGAGGGTGGTGAATTTTCCTCTCACTGGGGATGGGATAGGGAGGGAGGGATGCAGGCTGGGAGTCAGCAAGCCTGGGTTTTCCGGTCATGAACTTGTGTCTCTTCACGAAAGCCCGGGTCTTGGTGGCAAGCATACCCCTGGGGATCCCCGGAACGTGTTGCTCCCTGTGCCGTGAGGTGAGGTGCACTTGACCGATTGTCCCTTTTCCCCGCGTCGACTCATTTCCCTCCTAAATTCTGTGTGTCGGACTTGGAAGGAAAAAAAAAAGTGAAGATGGGTAATTAAAGCCAAGAAAGACGGTGCATGACTAAATTCATTATAAGCCAATAAAAATGATTGAAGTCAACCTGCAGTAAGTTAATGTGTATTTATGATACTGCCTTTAGAGATTGTGCTAAATTGTCTCTTAGTTCACTGAACCCAAGCACTGCCCTGCATAATTGCTGGGAAGGCCTGACCTACGCCCTACATGAGGATGAGGGGTGGGCACTCTTGCAAGATCGGGTGGTGGTGAACACACAACAGGCCCAGTCCTCCCTGGGCCTGGTGACAAGTGGGGCAGAGACAGCGGGCCCTGCTTGTGAGCATCAGTTCTGTGCCAGCATGGCTGTGTAATTTCAGATGTCCAGCCTGAAATTACACAGGGTGTGTGTGTGTGTGTGTGTGTGTGTGTGTGTGTGTCTGGGAGGCTGTTTCTCTGTGAACATTAACACCTGAATCTGTAGACCGAGCACAACGAACTGCCCTCCCCCGGGGGGACAGATCCCATCGCAGGTCTGAGTAGGACAAAAGGGGGCAACTGTTTTTGAGCTGGGATGTCGGTCTTCTCCTGAACCTGAGATGGAACTGTGTCAGAAGCTCTCCCGGGGTCCAGCCTGTGGACTTCAGATTGTGGACACTTGTCAGCCTCCACAATCACGGGAGCCAACGCCTCCTCATCTGTCTATCTCTTCACCCATCCATCCATCTGTCCATCCATCTCATCACCTACCTGTCCACGCCTGTCCCTCTCCTATTGTTTGTGTTTCTCTCGAGAGCCCCGGCTGATGCACTGCTCCTGGACTTCAGGGTAGAGGGGGTGTTTGCGTACATGCTGAGGTACACGGAGCATGCAGAAGAAGTTAGGGGGGAGGGGAAGAGGAGGGGTTGGGGCAGAACCCGGAACAGAGGGATCTGAGGGCTGCACTCCTCGCCTCCCAGGAAGATGAAGGGTTGGGGTTTTACTGCTTGGAGGAGGCACCGGTGCTTCAAAAAGAACTAGAGTTAGTGGGTCGGATGGACCTGGGCTCGAAGGTGGGCCACGCAAACCAGGTCGGGCACTCACTCGCCCTGTCCGAGCCTCAGGGTCTTCAACCACCCCGAGGGGCTGACGATACCTGCCTCCCGGGGTTATTGCCATGGTGACATTATGGGAAGCCACCATGGAGGCGCCTGGGCTGTCGTGGTTGTTCTACAAGAGCTAGTTCCCCACGGCCCTGGCTCTCTCTCACTCCTGTGGAGGTGAGGACAGGTGTGCTCAATGTCCCATGAATGGCTGGAAAGACAACTCCTGTCACTCTTGTTTTTCGTCCCTGCACTGCAGGAGAACAGCACCGAGGTGGTCTCCCCCATGTGTGTCCACAGTTGTGAATGCACAACTGGGGCTGTTGGGAAAGGCTTTGAGGAGAGGGACGGGGTCCCTGAGTCTGATGAGCAGGGGAGAGAGGCTGTAGGGGGGTTGAGGGTGCTCGGCCTCCGGCCAGGAAGGCTCCAGGGTTGGAGAGAGGGGGAGCCAGGCGGCAGGAAAGGGCTCTGCAGGGGAAGACGTGGGGACAATGGCTGGAAGGGTAGTGCGGCCCCAAAGCCAAGGTCTGGAACGCCATGTTTAGGAGTTTGATGTTATTCCAGTTAATGAGATAACTGCATCACGGTGCTCTAAGAGGAGGAGAAAAACTGTGTTTTGGGGAGATTCATGGTGTTGGCTGCGGGGGCAGAGACAACAAGGCCACCCATCTCCAGGTTGGTTGGGGCGAATTCACACAGTAGTGGTTGGAGGGGGCCCTGGGGCTGGGACAAGGGACAGGCCCTGATACACAAGCACGTCTCTGTAGTTTCCTATTTTCTAAAGTCCCTTTGGCCAAAGAAAGTCACATATCCAGGCCCAGATTTAAGGGTGGAAAAGGGGCTCCAGTTCTTGCTGGAGGGGCCAAGCCATAGGCAAAGGGGTGAGGGTGGAGGGAGGGGTGAGTTCATTTGAAGCCAAACCCTGGGCTAAGTGGTGTAAGCACCAAAGCCAGGAAGGGAGAACCAAGTACTGAGACAGGTGGGAGAATGTCTACAGACAACCTGGTAAAAAGAAACAAAGAGGTTTAGACGGTTGGCATGTTGGGTTAGGGAAGCCAGCCGTGCTGCAGGCACCCACTTTCTAGAATAGGTGATGAAATGCTACACATTTTTTTTTTTTAAGATTTTAGTTATTTATTTTTAGAGAGAGGAAGGGAGGGAGAGAGGGAAACATCAGTGTGTGGTTGCCTGTGCGCCCCCTACTGGGGTCCTGGTCTGCAATCCAGGCATGTGCTCTTACTGGGAATTGAACCGGTGACCCTTCGGCTCACAGGTTGGTGCTCAATCCACTGAGCCGCACCAGCCAGGGTGCCCATCCTAATTTTTTAATTCAATTTTTATTTATTTATATTTAGAAAGAAAACCAATTATTGTATTCCAGGCTATTATTTTGCATATGGTTATTGTTATTGCTTTCTAGAGTTACCTTTTAACACCTATGGAATTAGTACTACCCATATATAATGTGCATCCTTATTTTTCCCTCAAAAATTTGGGTGAAAAGTGCATATTATACATGGCAAAATATGGTACATACCATAAAACCATTTGAAAGCAATTCATAGATTTTCTTCCTAATGATTTTCAATTAGAGATGTAAAAAAAAAAAAATCATACCCAACAGGAATTCAAATGACTTCCTTACAGTCAAATAAAAAATAAAATGATGAATATTCCTTCTAATGCAATTTTATAGCAAAACAAAAACAAAAAACCCTACGTCAAACCAAACAAAAACCAGTAAGGCATCCTTAGTGAAGAATGGGGTGAATGACTGTCTGGCATGTTTGTCAGCCCCCCCCAATAAACGTGCTGTCCAGGGTCTGCCTGCGCACAGGGCTACCCTACGACTTGGCAGGGGCTCCACCTCAAGGTTATCTACGTTTGCCAGGTGGGGAAGGCCCAGAACTCCGGTCCCCGGAGCCCCTTATCAGACCCGGAGAAGCCAGGTTTCCGCCCACAGAATGTTCCGAAACAACCTATTTCCGACCTGTACATTGGCAGAGAGCGAGTTTCCGTGGGAGAGCTCCTGACTGCCTCTGCCCCAGGGCCCTGCAGGCGGAGCCGTGTGCCGGGTGCATCGCTGCTGTAAACGACTGACTACTGTGCAAAGAGCGCCGACACTGGGCCGGCCCGCGCATCTGCACTTGACACCCTCACTGGAGCGGGAACAGCCTCTGCAAAGTCGCCCCCCCTCCATCCCTCCCTCCTGCGGATCTCAGCGGCCTCCTTTCCCTGGGGGCGTGGCACGAAGCCCCGGCCCCGCCCCTCCCGCCCTCACCACGCCCCCACCGCCTTAGGAACGCAGACGCCGCAGCGCGCTCCTCTGACGCTCGACGCCTTTCTGTGACGTCAGCCCCGCCCCTGCCCCGCCCCTGATTGCTGGGCGCCGGCCCTCAACCCTGAGCGGCTTCTTTTGAGGCGGCGCTGAGGTGGTGGCCGTGGCCGTGGTCGCGGTCCCTGCCCCGCCGCTGTGGCTTGCTGTGGTCCCGGCTCAGCGCAGCGGCCTCCCAGCCCCTCGGGTCGGCGGGCGATGGTACGGCGGGGCGCGCGGACGCGGGCATGACGGAGGATGGAAGCGCAGGACGAGGTGTCGGCGCGGGAGCAGCACTTCCACAGCCAAGTGCGGGAGTTCACGGTGAGCTGGGCGCCCGCTCTCCGCCCCCTGCCCCCGCCTCCTTTCCTGGCCCGTCCGCCCCCACCGACTTCCGAACGCCCGGTCGCCTCCCCCTCCCGGTGGCCACCTGCGCCGCTTCCTGCCCGGCTCCACCCCCGCGCGCGCCCACCGCCCGACCGCCTCCGCGTGCGCGCGGTTCCGTCGAGGCACCTGCGGTCCCACGCGCCGTGCTGTGGCGCCCCCCTGCGCCCGCACCGTCTCTGCCCTTCCTGGGCCGGGGTGGCCGGGTCTGGCGGGGAGACGGTCGCGCGTGCGGGTCCCGGCGGCGCGGGGGCTCTCAGCCCCGCTTCCGTCGCTCCGCCGTCCGCCCGCCTGCAGCTCACTTGTATGTAGGCCGAAACCATCTTCTGCTGGGGGAAGACCGGCGATTCACGGGCCCGCGCCCCTGGTGCTCCGAGGCAGCCTCGCGGAGGCCCCTTTCCGGGTCCCTGCTCCGTCCGCGCTGCTGCCGGGGTGTCGGGCGCTGGCGTGGCCGCGGGAAACCGCTTGGAGGCTTCCCTGAACGCGGCGCCCAGAGCTCAGTGCCCTGGTGCTCGTCGGTGTCTGCAAAACGGCGGAGACGCGCCAACTTCTCCCCGCTTCGCTCGGGCGCGGGCCCCCGGGGCCCGTCGGTGCCGGTGCTGATCTGGAGGCCGCGAGTCCCTGTGCTAAGTCTTGACCCGAACTGGTGGGGCAAGTCCGAACTGTGGGGTTGGACACAGAGTTGGATTTCAACTTGTGAACTGAAGCTACAGTGACCGAGGGGGGCGCACGACTAAGCGCGCGCCCAGTTGGAAGACTGCCACCCGCCTACCGGTCCCAGCGACTGTCTCCCCCCGACAGTGACTCCTGCCCGGCTCCGCAGGGCCTTTTGTGAAGTCGCAGTTGTTGCGGCTCCTCCGCGCGCTAGCGTCTGGTTCTCACCCAGCGATGCCGGCGAAGCTTCTGAACATGTGGGCGGTCGGAGGCCCTCCGAGCGAGGGGCGCGGGCCTCTCCTCTTTGCCACGCTTAGTGTTTTCTGCCCTCCACGTACTCTCTACTACGTGTGCCATGGTTTTTGTCGCACGAAAGATGTTATTGAATTCCCCCGGTGATTTGAATTTCGGAGCGCCCTTTCATGCGTTTATCAGTCATTTGGAAGTCTTTTCTGAAGTGTCTGCAAGTCTTTCCCCCATTTTTATTTTTTTATTTTTTTAATATATTTTATTGATTATGCTATTACAGTTGTCCCATTTCTCCCCCATCATTCCCCTCCACCCTGCACACCCCCTCCCACCCACATTCCCCCCTTCAGATCACGTCCATGTGTCATAAGTTCTTTAGCTTCTGCATTTCCCACACTATTCTTGCCCTCCCCCTGTCTATTTTCTACCCACCGTCTGTGCTACTTGTTCTCTGTACCTTTTCCCCGTCTCTCCTCCTCCCCCTACCCTGTTGCTAACCCTCCATGTGATCTCCATTTCTGTGTTTCTGCTCCTGTTCTAGATGTTGGCTTAGTTTGCTTTTGTTTTAGGTGTGGTTGTTAATACCTGTGAGTTTGCCGTCTTTTCACTGCCATATTTTTTATCTTCTTTTTCCTAGATAAGTCTTTTTAACATTTCGTATAATAAGGGTTTGGTGATGATGAATTCCTCGAACTTGACCTTATCTGAGAAGCGCTTTATCTTCCCTTCCATTCTAAATGACAGCTTTGCTGGATAGAGCAATCTTGGATGTAGGCCTTTGATTTTCATGACTTGGAATACCTCTTTCCAGCCCCTTCTTGCCTGTAAGGTCTCTTTTGAGAAATCAGCTGACAGTCTGATGGGAACTGCTTTGTAGGTGACTGTGCCCTCATCCCTTGCTGCTTCTAGAATTCTCTCCTTCATTTTAATCTTGGCTAATGTAATGATAATGTGCCTTGGTGTGTTCCTCCTCGGGTCCAACTTCTTTGGGACTCTCTGAGCTCCCTGGACCACCTGGAAGTCTATTTCCTTTACCAGATTGGGGAAGTTCTCTTTTATTATTTGTTCAAATAAGTTTTCCACTTGTTGCTCTTCCTCCTCCCCTTCTGGCACCTCTATAATTCGGATGTTGGGATGTTTAAAGATGTCCTGGAGGTTCCTAAGCCTCTCCTCATTTTTTTGAATTCTTGTTTCTTCATTCTTTTCTGCTTGGTTGTTTATTTCTTCCTTCTGGTCCACTCCATTGATTTGAGTCCCAGTTTTCCTCCCATCACTATTGGTTCCCTGTACATTTTCCTTCATTTCATTTATTGTAGCCTTCATTTGTTCTTCTAATTTGCGACCAAAATCATCCAATTCTGTGAGCATCCTGATCACCAGGGCTTTGAATTGTGCATCTGATAGGTTGGCTATCTCTTGGTTGCTTAGGTGAATTGGCTCTGGGGCTTTGATCTGTTCTCCAGGTTGAGCCATTTTTTTCTTTTTTTTCCTTTGGACTTGTTTTGCCTGTTACATATGAGGGGCGGAGCCTTAGGTGTTCCCCAGGGCACGGCAGCGCAGTCACAGAGTTGTGACGCTGATGCAGACACTGGCCAGCAGTGTCCGCGTCATTATGGGTGAATTAAAACATACACACAGACCACCGACTCTGGTGGAGGAATAAGGATGACAGCATGGCTTTTCTCTCAAGAGGAGCAAAAGCCGCGGCCTCCACCATGAGAGGCCTTTATTCTAATCTTATCTCCCCACATTCCAAGATGGTTCTTCCTCCTCTCTGGGTTACAACAAAGGAGCCAATGCCCCTGTTACATACAGAAGAAGGACATTAGCAAATGAATAGGTAGCCGGTTACACTTGGCCTGCAAGGTACTTGCAGGGTGAGAGGGGGTTTTAGCAAAGAGCAAGTCTCAAAACAGCTTAGGCACATTGCAAATCTGATTACCCTCGAGGGAACCTATCTGTGGGCGTGGGTCCTGTGCATCTCTGAGTGGGAGCTGGGCCCACGCCACGCAGAAGGGTCTGCCACATGATGCTGTATGTGGGGGTGGGGTCTGAGAGGGTACAATGGCGCTTGCTCTGCCCTCTCGTGGATTTCAGTCCCCTCTGTGAGGCTGGGAGTCTCTCCCGGCACTTCAACGCCCACAAGTGTTTTCAGTTGGTGCTTTTAGGCTTTATTCCCCCGGCTCTGGGGCCCTGAGTTGTGCAGTCTGTCTCGCTGCCCATTTTCCCCTGGTTTATCTGCATGAATGTGTGACCATGGTCAGCCACCTTGTGCACCTCGCTGGGTCTGCTTGTTGCCTCCTGGCACCCGGTAATCGCTGTCTGTGCCTGGGGTGAGCCAACAGTTGCCTACATGTCGGGGACCACTGGCCACTGTTTTTTCCTGCCGCGATCCCCCTCCACCAGCCACCGACTCTGCCCCTCTTAATGGTCTGGGTGAATCATTGTCAGATTTCCGTACAATTCAATTTTCTATCTGTTCTGAGTTTTTTTTTTTTTGGTTCTAAATTTTTGTTGTCCTTAATTTTGGTTGTGAGAAGAGGCACAGTGTGTCCACCTGCGCCTCCATCTTGTCTGGAAGTCACCCATTTTTAAATTAATTTATCTTCTTAATGTTAATTGCAAGAGTTCTTTATTCGCGATATGGTACATTGGTGGGAGATGTAGATGCAGCAACTCAGTGACGTCTTCTAACAAGCAGAAATTCTTAGTTTTAATACAGTTCACTGTATCAAGTGTTTTTTTATGATCGGTGCTTTTCTGTTTTATGTCCTGTTTGAGAAATCTTTGTTTAATTCAAGGTTATGAAGAGGTTCTCTTGTGCTTTTCCCTAACTGCTTGATCGATTTGCTCCATCCCATTGAGATCTGAGTTCATTTGCAGTTTATTGCTTGTGTGTGGCGAAGTAGGAGCCGTACAGGTTTCTTTTTTAAAAAATACATTTTATTGATTATGCTATTACAGTTGTCCCATTTTTTTCTCCCCTTTATTCTCCTCCATCCCATACCCGCCTCCCCCCCCGCCCCCATCACCATCATTCCCCTATCATAGTTCATGTCCATGGGTCATGCATATAACTTCTTTGGCTTCTCCATCTCCCACACTATTCTTACCCTCCCCCTGTCTATTTTGTACCTACCATTTGTGCTTCTTAGTCCCCGAGCCTTCTTCCCCATTCCCCCCTCCCCGCTGATACCCTCCATGTGATCTCCACTTCTGTGATTCTGTGCCTGTTCTGCTTGTTTGCAAAGTTTTTTAGATGCAACTGTTGATAGTTAGGTATTGATTGTCATTTTACTGTTCATGTTTTTGATCTTCTTTTTCCTAGATAAGTCCTTTTAACATTTCATGTAAAAATGGCTTGGTGACGATGAACTCCTTTAATTTGACCTTATCTGGGAAGCACTATATCTTCCCTTCCATTCTAAATGACAGCTTTGCTGGATAGAGTAATCTTGGATGGAGGTCCTTGCCTTTCATGACTTTTAATACTTCTTTCCAGCCCCTTCTTGCCTGCAAGGTTTCTTTTGAGAAATCAGCTGACAGTCTTATGGGCTGGAAACTGTCTCCTTTTGTCTTGCTGCTTTTAAGATTCTCTCTTTACCTTTAATCTTTGGCATTTTAATTATGATGTGTCTTGGTGTGGTCCTTTTTAGGTCCAATCTCTTCGGGACTCTGAGCTTCCTGGACTTGTATGTCTGTTTCCTTTTCCAGATTAGGGAAGTTTTCTCTCATTATTTTTTCAAATAAGTTTTCAATTTCTTGCTCTTCCTCTTCCCCTTCTGCTATCCATACGATTCAGATGTTGTAATGTTTAAAATTGTGTCAGGGGTTCCTAAGCCTCTCCTCATTTTTTTAAAATTCTGTTTTCTTCATTCTGTTCTGGTTGAATGTTTCTTTCTTCCTTCTGGTCCAAACTGTTGATTTGAGTCCTGGTTTCCTTCCCATCACTGTTGGTTCCCTGTACATTTTCCTTTATTTCACTTTTCATAGCCTTCACCTTTTCCTCTTCTTTGCGACCATACTCAACCAATTCTGTGAGTATCCTGATGACCAGTGTTTTGAACTCTGCATCTGAGAAGTTGGTCACTTAGTTGTTTTTTCTGGAGCTTTGATCTGTTCTTTCATTTGGGTCATATTTCTTTGTTTCTGCACACCTGCTATGTAGTAAGGGGCGGAGCCTTAGGTGTTCACCAGGGTGGAGCAACCCAGGTCACTGCCTTGTGATGCTCTATGTGGGGCAGGGATCTGAGAGGGAACAGTGCTGCTTGCTTGGCTCTCTGCTGACTTTCAGTCACTCCCCTGCTTCCCACAAACAGATTGGGCCCTTGTGCTGATTCCGGGTGGGTGGGTTTGTGCACATTCTAGGACCCTGTGGTCTCTTCAGCAAACTCTCCCTTGAGGCTGGGAGTTTCTCCTGGTGCCTCAAGCCCAACAAGTTTGTACAGTCAGAGGTTTGAGGTTTTAATTCCCCACCTGGAACCCTGGGTTGTGTGGTCTGTCTCACTCCCCAGTTGTTCCTCCTGGTTTATCCACACATGAATGTGGGACCACCCGGTCTGCCAGCCACTGCCTCGCTGTGAGTCTTCTCTGTCAGGCTGCCTGTCTCTGCCCCTCTTACCAGTCTGGATGAGTTTTTCTTCTTTAACTCCTTGGTTGTTGGACTTCCGTACAGTTCGGTTTTCTGGCAGGTCTGGTTGCTTTTTGTTTTTAACTTTGTTGTTGTCCTTCTTTTGGTTGTGTGAGGAGACACAGTGTGTCTGCCTCCGCCTCCATCTCGGCCAGAAGTCCCACATGTGTTTCTCCACGTGGATGTGCCATTGTTTAAGCACCATGGTGACCTTTGCCCCATCAGGTCACTGTGTGTGTATGGGGTTTGAGCGTGGATACTGCCACTCCCTTGGTCTGTGTGTTGCTGGTGTATTTTGAATGAATTGGGTGGTCTGTCATTGGGACTGCGGCCCCAGGTGCAGCAGCCAGGGGCTCCATTGCCTTGTCTCCTGCTGCCCTCTAGCTTCTATAGGTCAGGCTTCAGCGTAGCGACAGGGCTACCGGCAGACTCTGGTTAAGGAGGAGTATCTAGAGAAAGCTGATGACGAAGAGGGTGGGGGGCAGGGGGCAGAGGGAATTCTAGCCTGACATCACCCACAGCACCGTCCAGTAGTCACCACGGCCTGACTCCCAGCCAGAGGGACGGGAAGCCTCGAGCAGAAGGTCTCTTCAGCTCAGTTCCTGCCACCCTGTACGCACTGTATGACTTCCAATAGGAACGTTGCAGGGTGCACCAAGAGGCAAAAACACAGTCTCCAGAGACACAGCACCAGACCAGACGCAGGTACGACCGAGATTTGGGAATTAGGAAGCCGGGATTTAAAATAACTGATTGGTGGGCGACGTGAGCAAGGAGACGGGAGCTCTGAGGGGCGGTAGGGGCCGCGGAAGCTGTCACGGAAATGCGGCGGGCCTTTGATGGGCTTCTCTGTGGTCGGCCCAGGGCCGAGGGAGGGATGAGTGAGCCAGAAGATGTATCAGCAAAACTTTCTAAACGGAAGAGCGAGGAGGAAAGGAGATTAAAAACAGAAACGGCACAGGCAGGCGCTGTCGGGCAGTCGCAACAGTGCAACGCACACGCACTGAGAGTGCCGGAGGGAGGAGTGCGCGGAAAGGAACAGAAGCGTTTGCAGCCCCGAGGGCGGAGGGTTTTCCAAAAATCAGCGCAGACGCCAAACCACGGATCCCGCAAGCTCAGAGACCTCCGACCAGGACAGACACCCAAACTCTCCGGACCTGGGCCTGTCATCTTCGT
The DNA here is from genome assembly GCA_004027475.1 of Anoura caudifer. Classification (NCBI taxonomy): domain Eukaryota; kingdom Metazoa; phylum Chordata; class Mammalia; order Chiroptera; family Phyllostomidae; genus Anoura; species Anoura caudifer. The sequence goes on along the minus strand of PVKU01010733.1, from coordinate 24,785 downwards.
GCTGCGGGGAAGCAGAGACGGAGAAGCTGGAGGAGTGAGAGTGCCTTCCACGCGGAGGGTCGGGGGTGGGAACCAGCCCTGGCCGGGGGCACCGTGAGGCTGCGGGTTTGGTCTCCCTTCAGGGTGCTGTCTAGGTTTTGGGCTCAGCCCCAGCTGGGGTGCATCGGGGGGGGCAGCTCATCGATGTCTCTCTCTCCGCCTTCCTCCTTCTCCAAAGTCAGCGAGCGCCGGTGCGGGTCTGACCACCCCGACAGGCCCCATCCCCGTGTGACGCCGCACGCAGTTGCCGCAGCGCTGGTGGCCGTGCCCCTGGGCCGGCCCTCATGTCCTGTGGCTGCTCCGTGGCTGCCAGTCTGTGCTGCTCTCTCCCTTCACCTTCTCACCAGCCTTCAGCCCCTCTCCCGCTGGCCACTCTTCGTTCTCTGCGGGTTTATTTAAAGAATTGCAGCGTAAGTTGCAATTACTTCAGTGGGTAGCTGGTAACGTTCAAGAACGCTCAGCATCTCTGCTGTTTCCCTTCAGCCTCCGTCGCCTGGGTTCTGCAGGGGGGCTGGGGCTGCTGGCTGCATTGCCGCAGACCTGTGTCCCGCCCCCCCCCCCCCGCCCCGTGTTGTCAGAGATGTGTTGGAGGTTGCCGGCCTTGAGCCCCTTTGTCCCTGCCCCTCTGTCTCTCAGTGACCCTGAATTTGTTGAAGCCCCTCGGCCCTAAGTGCGAAGCTGGGATGTACCGCTTTCCTGTTACACACTAGTTTGAATCTAGGTGTAAGCCTTGCACCTGGAATTTAAGGTTATTAGTTTTTTACAACGTTTTTTAACATTCTCGTGAGGTTACTGTGAGTGGGTGGCTCGGCTCCCACAGGCCCGGCCATCAGCGCCCAGCATCAGGACTGACGGGGCCCCTGGGAAGGGCCAGTCGGCATCTGGTCGGTCCCCACGAGGTCTCTGTTGGGGGGCTCCTTCGTCCTGCTCTCCCCTCCCTGGTAGGAGAGGGGCCCCAGCTCTTCCGAGAACCACGAGGGCCCACCTCTCCCGCAGCGTGATGTCCCCCGTCTTGCGCAGGGCTTTCCTGTGCGCCTCTGGGTGCGGACGAACTGGAGGGGTCCTCGCCGCCCACCGCCCTTCCACGCGCCCTCCCGTGGGCCTGTCCCTGTGCTGAGCGAGTTGGACTCTCAGGTAGGGGAACCGGACGCCAGCCCAGCCAGGCCCCTGACTTTGGCTCTGCCCGTTGGCGGCGGTGTTTTAGTTTTCGTGGGGTCGCTCTTACTTCCCAGAAGGCAGCACGTTGGCTTCGTGACGGCCCATCGCACTCCTGCTCTGGAGTGAGCCGCGCCCCGTCAGCCTCCATGCCCCGTGCGGCGTGGCTGGGTCCCTTGAGCTCCTTTCGCCCATCAGCCTTCACACCCTCCCATCCGCCGCGCCTGTGCCCACTCCTGAAACTGCTGTCCCCCCTCCAAGTGCTGAGTAAAAGTCCCTGAAACGTCCTTTCAGCAGAGTCCTCTGTTCTTGCACTTCCTGGTCAAGTGCTTTTGCTGCAGCCGCCGCCCAGCGGGACCCTCTGCTCCCGCCCATCACCCTCCTCGTCTCCCCGTCGCCCCGTCGCCCGCTCTCCTTGGGGCCTGCTCATGGCCCGTCATTTCACTCCACTCCTGCGGGTGCCCTAAACCTGGGGTTCTCAGACGGGGCGCAGGGATTCCTGGGTGGCAGTGGCGAAGTCCCGGGCCGATGAGGTCGCCTGTGAGAGTAGGTTTCTGGCTCCTCCCTGGGATTGCAGGGGAGGGTGCTGTCTACCCTCTGGCAGCCAGGGCAGCCAGTGAGGGTCACTGGGGGAGAGGTCGGGGGTGGAGGCGTGCTGGCCTGCAGGCTGCTGTGCGGAGGGCAGGGGGTCCTGAAAGCGTCACGTGGACCCCTGCCAGGGCAGGCTGAGTTGGGCAGGGGGGTGAAGTCGGGTTCGTGCTTGCAGAGAGAGGGGAGGTGGGAAGTGAAGGCTGCGGTGTGGACCATAAGGGCAGGAGAGAGGAGGGCATCTGGGAGACCCAGGCCCCGGACGTTTCCTAGGGACCCCGCTGTATCGGCCTCATTACCTGAGAGCCAGCTCCTGCCGCATGTGCTGGGCCCTCCCTGGGGGGCTCCCCTCCCCTGGGCTGGCCTGTCTGCTGCATCTCTGCGCCCCCTCTGCCCCGCCCCCCACGCTCCTGACCTTGCCTCCACTTTGCCGACAAACCGGAGACCACCGAGAGAGTGGCTTTGCTGCCACCAGTCCCCCGCTCAGCTGCCGCGGCAGCACACCTGTCTGTCTCCTGCTCCCCCTCCTGCCCTTGCTCCTCCTCCTGTAACCTGTGGGGGCTGTCGTGGCCGGCCCTGCGGCGTGGGTGCGTGTCCTCAGCAGTTCTGTGCTCTGGCTCGCTTCCCTAATTTCCCTGCCCTGGATGTTCCCACGCCTGTGGTAACTTTTCCCACTTTAAAAGCAAACCAACCATGGCTCCACATTCCCTTCCCATTTCCTTTGCTTCCCGTTATCAGGAAACTTCTGGAAAGAACTGCCAGCGCACACTTGTTTCCAGTTCTCTCTCGTCCCCGTTGGTCCGGGTTTTGGGCCCATGAGTTTCATGGATGGCCCCCCCCCCTCAGGGAGGCCTGCCACGCCCCCTGCTGGCACTCCCTGTTCCCTGCGCCCAGACCCCTGCTGCATTTGCGTACTTATTACCCGTCTTCCCACTGGGACGGCAGCTCGGTGAGGCCAGCCCTTGGTTGCGTTCTGCCCGGCTCTCAGTCCTTAGGAGACCGCTCACCACACAGCATCGCTGGGGAGTGACTTCAACCGGCCCCAGCACAGGTGCTCATCCCCCACGGTCAGCTGAGCTCCGCGACTTTGACCTCGTCCAGTGCCTTGCTCCACCCGCCTGCCAGGCCTTTCGTCCCCTTGTGGGCAGTGGCCCCCGATTGCTCTCTGTACACGTCTGCCCCAGGCACTGGTCTTCCTGGCCAACCCCTCCCCTGCACTCTGGGGGCTTGCGGGGGGGGGGGGGCGCGGCGGTGATGGCGTGTCCCGTCTCTTCTCTACCAGGGCTCCCTATGGGCTCTGCAGGCCGTCTCTGGTGCCCCCGACTCTGCTCCTCGGGTCACCGTCCCACAACCGTCGGGAGAACTCTGATAGGAGGCTCGTGGGCTTTCTCTCCATCTGCTTTAAAAATATTTGTTTTTAGAGAGAGGAGAAAGGAGGGAGAGAAACATCGATTGGTTGCTTCTCATGTGCCCCCCACTGGGGAGCTGGCCCACAGCCCAGGCCTGTGCCCTGACTGGGAATCGAACTGGTGACCCGTGCTCCATCCATGGAGCCACAGCAGCCAGGGCTTCCTCTCCATCTGCAGTTGTCGTTTCCTGGGTGACGTTACAGTGCTGCTCACCGCCCAGGTCCACGGTCGTTCTCGGTCACGTGCTCCCGACCCTTCCCGGGGAATGCGCACATGGGGTATCTGAGGCTCTGTCTCCACCTGGGCTGCTTTCGCCTGAGAGCTTTCCGAGGACCTTACCGTGGTCCGTGGTTCTCAGAGGCCTTCATCTCTGGCACACCTGGTCTTCGACTGTGAAAAGATCCGGTTTTTAACCCATCTTTTTGCCTGCCGTGCCCTAGATCTGATGGGAATTAAATGGAATTTAGAATTAATGTCTCGTGTTCAGCTTCCGTTTACTTTGATGCATGGTGGGTTTATTGAGCAATTATAGCACTAATTAGTGACGCCTTGTGTGCGTGTGGCCACATGACACACATTTCGCATGATAGAGTCCGTCCTGCTGACTGTCGGTGTTGCCCCAGCGGTCCCTGTGAGTGTCGCGGGCCCTGCACGCCGCCGTGTCTCGCCCTGGGTCGGGGCGGCCGCGCCCGGCCTCTGCCCCCAGCGCTGCCGGCGGTGAGCAGGCTCTGCACTTGCACCTGACTGCGAGAACAGCTTGGTCAGCTCACGGAAAGAAAAGCCCCCGTCGCACTTCCTTGCCAGGAATGATGGTAAAACTGGCTCCTACGAATTATTCCATCCAAACCTTAGACCAGCAAAATATTTAGAATGTTTACTTTGGAATAGATTAAATCCTTTTTTCTGTAGATGCTAAGGATGTACCCTCCACTGTTTGAAAACCATGAAAACCTGTGTTGCTGGCTGACGAGTCCACTTTGTTTTGTTCCAGATATGCCTCCTCCTCTTCGCTGCTCTCTACGCCGTCTCCTACGTCGTCATCACGAGGTACAGGAGGAAGTCAGGCAAGTGCAGGCGCTGCGGCGAGCCCTCGGGCGCTCACACTGGGCGGCCTCCGCCTGGCGCGCAGGCTGCACCCGGCCAGCCAGCAGCAGTGCGCTCAGTTTGCCCGGGGCTGAGGCAGGCGGTGGCCTGGCACTGAGAGCGCTGGGAGTCACCTGCAGGGGCCCCCGCTGGTGTGGCTCAGTGGCTTGAGCACTGACCTGTGAACCGCAGGGTCGCCATTCAATTCCCAGTAGGGGCACGTGCCGGGGCTGCGGGCCAGGTTCCCTGGTGTAGGGTGTGCGAGAGGCAAGCAAGCATTGATGTTGCTTTCCTTCTCTTTCTCTCTCCCTTCTCCTCCGTCTAAAAATAAATAAGAAAAAAAAAAAGAGTCACCTGCAGGGGACCTGACCCCTGCAGACCGTCCTCTCAGGCCCCGGGCTGGTCTGTCACGCCCTCGGGCCTGGCGAAGCACGTGCAGCTCCCAGCGTCCAGGGAGCTCCGGCGTGCACGAGGCTCTTCGGCTCCTCGCGACCGGCGCTGAGTCCGAGCGTCTCGCCCCGTCCCATCCTGGCTCTGACTCCCAGGTGGTCTTTCTTGTCCTGAAGTGGCACGGAAGTCAGGGTCTGCCTGGCACCAAGGCCTTTTGTGATTCCACATATATCTTGCCAGAGGGACCCCTATATCTTCCTTTTTTTAAAGAACTTTGTGCTGATTGGTTGATTCACAAATTTTAGTGCGAGGGTTTGACAGGTGCCCAGGCAGGTACCTCACTCACTGGCCTTCTTTTAAGGCTCAGCTGTGGGTTCTCCAGCATCACAGGGTTTGCTGCCCGTGTGATGCTGCACTCATTCTAGGTGCCGTATGAATGCTCCAGGGTTCCAGGTGTTAAAGATTCCTTGTCTCATGTTCTTACGCTACACTCGCCAGACTTTGGAAAGCCGTCGGGAATGCCGTTTGCTCTGGCGGCTCCCTTGGTGCTCTCGTGGGGCTCTGCGAGCGCACCGAAGGGCACCTTGGGTTCTGTGATCTCTCAGCCTGGCAGACCTGAGACCCAGGGCAGAACCTCAGCGAGTTGAGAAGACGTTTATGCAACAGGTTTCTTAGACCTTGGACACAGAAGTGCGCGCGCACACACACACACACAGGCGGTGTGAACGGATGTTTTAGGGGGACCAGGGGATGGTGAACAGGCTGACTGGAGAGTCATTAGATGCTTTTTAGGATAACCACAGGGATAGGTGATGAGGTCTCTGGACCTAGTTGGTGGAGTGTGGAGACGGAATTGGAAAAATAAAATGTCGTTTGAGGTGTGGATTGGATGTGGGCACAGCAGGGTAAACATGAGTTGTGGCTATGTTGTGTCGCGGTCCCTTTAGTTGTGAAGCTGTTGTGAGCAGCCCGTGAGTAAGAATGTAGATGGGACTTGGAGACGGGCCCATCGGGCACTGGCAGTGGGGTGGGCGGGTGCTCAGAGCTGCAGAGACTCAGAGAGAGCCTTGGAGGACAAGCCAGTTAGGTCCTGAGGAGGAGGGGGGTCCGGGGGGCTGTGCGGTGTTCTTTGTTCTTTTTAAACAAGATTTTGCATATTTGTTTTTAGAGAGAGGGGAAGGGAGGGAGACATACATTGAGAGACACATTGATCTGAGAGAGAGGTGGTTCCTCGTACACACCCCAACCTTGAACCGAATCTGCTGCCCAGGCCTGGGCCCTGACTGGGAACTGAGCCAACGACCGTTCACTTGGCAGAACGACGCTCAGCCAACTGAGCCACACCAGTCAGGGCCAGTAGTCCTGTAGCTGGGTCAGAGGTTCTTGGGCTGGTAAGTCTGGGAGGACCGGAGAGAATGCAGAAAGCTGTGGGTGGGACTTGAGGCTCCTGCCTGTCACCTGGACAGCGGTGGCGGTGCCCAGGGTGGCCCAGGGTTGGTCCGGGCGAGGCCTTGTCACCACCGCTGCTAACGACAAACTCAAAACGTGGAAAAGAACATGCGTTCTAAGGGTCTGAATTCTAATTGTATAGCAACTTTTTTTTTTTTTTGGCTTTGATCAACCAGAAAACTTCCTTCATTAGCGATTTCACTGACATTGTATAACAGTAAATTTGGTAGTAGGCCCAAGAGTCCTATTAGATTGGATTTTCTTAAGCACTGAGTGTTTGGAACATTTTAGTTTACATGTGTTCGTTTTGTTAACAGGGATTTTTGAGTAATCAGAACAGCGTCCCCTCACCGCATTCCGTTCTGTCTGATTTAACGAGATGCCAACTTGTGTCTGTGCTGAAATGAGCACAGTGCTGTTCAACGGTGGTTTCCTGTCAGCCGTTGCTTCTTTAAGTGTGTGCTTTTGTGTTTTATAAATTAATGAAACGTTTTGTTGGAAGATAGAGTAATACAAATACCTTAAACATTTTTGCAGATGAACACGAAGATGAAGAGGCCATCGTCAACAGGATCTCGTATGTATTTAAATTGTTTTTTTCCCTTAATTCTGAAGTCACACATGCAGTCTCCAAATTTAACTCTGCCGTTTGGGCAGAGACGTGGAAGAAGTTCACCCAACGCCTTCCAACGCCTCCATCAGGGCTGACCCTGTCCTCGGAAAGCGCGCGTAGGCAGCACGCAAGACTAACGGAGGACCGATCGGCGCGTGGGGAAACCAGCCTGTTTCAGGGGCCCCGGGACTTGGTCTGCAGAAGGGGTGACCAGGCAGCGGGCGGCCCTTGGCTGCGAGGCGCCTGCTGAGAGGACCCCGAGGTTCTGGGGGAGGGGCGGAGGCTGCTCCGGTCAACGCCCTCCTGTGGGCGGGGAGGCGGCCCTTTCAGGGCCCCCAGAGCTCTGCGGCTGCCCGTGGTCGCCGACGGTGCGGCAGGGGAGCACCCTCAGCCTTTTTAGGGATCGAAGTGCATGGGGAGCAGCGGACTCCTTTCTACCAGAATTTCCGTGGTTGGAATCTGAAATTCCACAGCTGCACCCACTGCGCGGGGGAGCATCGTGTTCCAGGGTTGTCGTTACCGATACTTACGCTTCCCTTTCAATAGTCCCACAGTTATTTACAGGCACATTGGCCGGAGAATGCAAAGCCTTTCTGCACTGACCTCTGGGAGCCGCTGCTGCCCCGGGGTCCCCGTGTTTGCAGGACACGTTGGTACCTGAGTCCTGTGCGCAGTGCCTTGCCCCCGCTGCCACGCACCCCCGGAAGTGCGTTCGCACGGCGCAGCGGCGCTGGGCTGCCGCCGTAGGTGTGCGGTCGCCCGACAGCGTGCCGCAGCAGCAGGGCCCAGCTCAGAGCCCCACGCTGCAGGGAGGCGCCCTGCGCCTGCGGTGGTCTGCAGACCGGGAGGTGTCCTTAGAGCTCCCCGGTTCCCTGGCCTCGTGGGTTTGCCGGTTGGCCTGTCACGACCAGGGTCAGGTCGCACAGCTTTTGCCGAGGTGGGGGGGGAGGGGAGAGCACACACTCAGGCGCATTCACTGCCCTGGAACGTCACTCAGCCGTGAGGAGGAAGGCAGTCCTGAGCCTGCTGCAGCGTGGAAGGGCCTCGAGCGCACAGTGCCGAGTGAGACGGCCCGTCACGTCACCAGAGGTCACGCAGCCTGTGATGGCCTTGAGGAAGGGTGCCCCAACAGGCGGCCCACAGCAGGCTGGACGCACCCAGGGGCTGCAGGGAGGGAGCACAGGGGCTTGCTCCGGGCTACGAAGTGCGCGGGCGCGCCCCACGGTGGGCGCTCCAGCCGCCCCCGGATCGGGCACTGCGGAGTGGTCAGTCCTGTGAGCATCTCACCTCGGTAAGAAAACGCTTTCAGTGGATGAAAGGCTCGAATAGGACTGACCTGATTGGTGGACCTGGGTGGGTCCTGCCTTACTGCATGAAGTGTTTAAATTACTTTCAACGCCTTGGGGCAACACCTCTAACTTCACACCTGGAGTCCTCCCTCCGGGTACAACCCGGGCCTGGAACGGGCCTGGAACGTGGAGAACTGAGTCTGCAGGGGGAGGGGTCAGAGACGTCATTCCCCGCCCCGGGAGGTTTGTGCGCAGGGTTGCTGCTCCTGTGAAGGCACAGCGGCCGCCCCACTTCGCGCTTCAGAGGCCGCCGCTGCTCCGGCTGCCCCCAATCCAGCCGGGCTGCCCCCAGGGCGACCCTCTGGGGGGTGCGGCAGGGCCTGTACAGGCCTCTCCTCGCCGCTAGGTCTCTGGCCCAGTCGGCGGTGCATTTACTGACATGCATTTGCAGATCTGCAGATCGATAGTTTATAAATAGACAGGAACAGGTTGCTCTTGCCTTGTGTTTAGGACAACCTGCGGTTCCCTCGGGGAGAGGCTCGGGAGTGGTCCCGCCCCCATCTGCTTCTGCCAGGCGCCTAAAGGCCCTGTCCTGAGGACGGGGCGGGGCAGGTGTCCAAGGACCTCAGGGTCTGGAGGGAGCGCCAAGGGGAAGGCCCCCACGCCCCCACCCCGTCCGTCCCCCTGGGCCCTCGCCCTGGCTCTTGCTGTCTTCCTCAGGTTTCTGTCCTTTCTGCAATGAGAGGAGAGGAAACTGAGCCTGGGTTCACTGACCCTGGGATGACCTTGAGTCCAGGGGAGACAGGAGCTGAGGCGTGCATTCTCCGTGTGGGAGCCCCGCCCACCACCTGCGTGGTCGAGGTTGTGCGGGAGACGCCGCATGCGTAGGCAGCGAGGGGCGGCGCGGCTGCGCAGGTGTGTGATCTCAGGCATCCCTGCTCCCCGACCCTCTCCCTTGTCATCCTTCCCCCACGGAAGGGCTTTGTGCGGGCACAGCAGAGGGAGAAGCAGAACCTGCGGCCTAAGTGGACAAGGAGAAGGTGTGGGTGTCACGTGGGTGTTGTCTGCGAGCCGAGAGAGGTCGGAGAGCTCTGAAACGCAGGGTCCCCCAGCAGCGTTCGGCACTGAAGCGGCTGGCACCGCGAGTCTGGCGCCCAGTGCGTAGGAGGCCCTTCCTTGGCCTCCCAAGTCACTGCGGAGCCCGCCCTCTGTCTCTCCTGGGCTCCGGGAGCCTGCCTTCAGCTGTCGGTCTGGGTCTGCCTCCCTGCGCCCCAAATTCACGCCCTCTGCCCTCCCCACCAAAGTGCCCTTTTTGGGCAGCCCTGCGGCCCTCCCTGGGGTTTGCGTTAGAGCAGTCAGTGTGGAAATACGGTGGCTGCCTGGGGAGGCTGCCGGGAAGGGCTCAGGAGCCCAGGCCAGTGAAGGGGATCTCATGCGGGGGCAGGCCGGGCATGGGGCACAGCCCCAGAGGGGCACCTGCTATCACTCTCAGGATTTGAGGGGAGGGAAGGAAGTCCCCCTGCAGAGGGAGGTCCGGCACGGGTGTCATCTCGAGGTGGAGGGGAGGGACACCCACAGGGTTTGGGGCAGTGCTCTGTCACAGGGCTGCAGAGCCCACACAGCGAGGCAGGGCATCTGTGCAGGTAGCCTGGCCTGGGCGGGGGGCTCAGTGGGGCAGGAGGGTATGCTTGAGGCAGGACCCCCCCCAAATGGGGGGGTCACCTGAGCGGCAAGGTACCTCTACATAGGGTGGGGTGTCAGCATGATGGGAGCTGACGGAACGGGGCTCGGAGCTGGGAGAGGGCGCCTGGGTTGTCCCTGTGGGGCTGGAGGTGCTGGTGCGGCCCCATAGTCTCTGCCCAGGGTCACCGAGCCTACTGCAGATGGCAGTGTGGGCGTGTGCATGTGCGAGGGGGCCCCGATCACTGGAACCACCTTCCCGAGGGCGAGCCCTTGTAGGACAGGCTTCCCCCGCTGGGTGAGAGTCCTAGGAACCCGTATGCATCCGTGCACCAGCTGGCGTTGTTGTGAGAGGCTGCATTTGGGCTCTGTTTTTTTTATTTTTGAAGACTCTTTCAAATTGTTTGCCCATTGCATGATGGGTGATTGACAAGTGCAGCTGTCCCCACGCTGTGCTGAGGGTTCAGGGGTTTATGACCAAAGACGGCAGGACCCCCATGCCCCACCTTGCCTATGCACCCGATCTCACCCTGAGTGGCTTTGTTTCCTTGGATGAAAAAAGTCCTCAAAGGGAAGTGCTTGCCAATGTGGAAGAGGCGAAGCAGAAGAGGCAGAAGCACTGGAAGGCAGCAGAATCGATGAGTTCAGAACTGTGTTGAGCCGTGGGAAAAACGTTTCAGTGGGCGTGTTGCGCCACAGGGAGAGTTCTTTGAAGGTGACTGGAGTTGACATGTCAGAATAAAAATACGTTTTATAAATAAATTCCAGGTTTTCTGGGTCCCGTCAGTGCTCGCATGACGCACACGCACGCCCTGGGGGCCGGTCACTGAGCGCCTGGAGCGTGATGCCCGGAGCGGGGAGTGCGGGCGGCACCCGGACCTCCGCCTCGGCGCCCTGCCGTCTGCTCAGAGGGGCCAGGGCTCCTGGGAAGCGGGTCGAAGGCAGGGGTGGGGTGTGGGCCGGCGCACCGCGTAGACCTTGCTGTGCTCCGACGGGAGGGGGTGCTCGTAGCACAGTGGGGCCGCGCCAGGGAGACTCCGAGGGCTTTCCCACCGCCTCAGGGCCGTCTGAGCGTCCGCGTAGTGGTCGGTGGTCACGGGTCCTGCATGGAGTCGGTGGAAGAGCCCGCGCCCGTACTGGTGGCACCACTGAAAGAGCAGGCGTGGGACGAGGCGCAGCCGGCTCTCCTGGTTCCCAGCTCAGCTTCGTGAGGTCCCTGCAGGTAAAGGGAAGAGCCCTGCAGACGCCGCCTTGGCCAGTGGTCAGCATGAGACCCGTGCGGGGCAGACGGGCTCAGGGCCGCCGGGAGCCTGCAGTGAGACGGGCCCAGTGCGGACCGTGCAGTCGGCTCCGGGGGTCTTGCTGAAAGAGTCGCCGTGACGGTCATGGCGGCCACGCAGTCAGGAGTGTGGGTTGCTTGTGGCTTCACGCACCTGGTTTGCGCTCCCACACGTGTGGCTCTGTTGGGTTGCAGGCCCCAGTTTCGACTTGGAGGCGGGGTTGGCCCTCATGGCCTGGTCTGCGGTCGGAGTGTCTTGGTGTGGAGACCAGGGCGGGGATGCTGAGGGATGCCTTGCAGAGCCAGTGGTGTGGGGGCCCAGGGAGGGAGCTGGCTGTGGCCCGGGGCGGAGGCGCGGCACCCACAGAGTTCGGGGCTGCTGTGGCGGGGGGTGGGATGTGGGGGAGCCGTGGGGCGGCCGTGCAGGACCTGGCGTGGGACTGTGGCCTTGACCTTAGTCCAGGCGTTGGGAGGAGGGGTGGACGCCCTCGGGACATGTGTTCCCTCCACGGGGAGGATGAAACTCCTGCCAGGCCTCTGGCTGGCCACCGGGGGTGGTGGCCGTGGACCTGGACGAGGACTTGTGCTCCTGCTCCACCAGAAAGCGCGTCCGGTCAGCAGAGCCTCCCAGGGTGTGTCCTGCATCTGGTTGGGACGGTGTTTTTGGCGAGTGTCACACGGTGTCCACATCAAGTGTACCAGGGATTGACTGGCAGGTTTTAGGCCCTTTTGGTTTAGAAGCAGGAAACACTTCTGCGGGTCGCCACAAGGTGGCGTTCGCCGCGCGGTTCCTCTTCCAAGTGTGTATTGAACGTTTAGTGTGACCTTTCTTCCTTGTACCTTCTTACGTTTTCTCCTTCTCCCTGCATTCACCCTAATGGAATGGATGTTAAATTGTTTCCTCCAGTGTTGGTGAGATTCCAGTCGTCTTCACCAATGAAAAATTCTTAGAAATACAGATAGAAAATTTAAACTTTTTAGACGTGTAGCAGGGAGCCAAGCCCCTCACCATTCGCTCTCCTACGGGATTGTTAGGTATTGTGCTGGGTTTTTGTGCCTCTGTTTTGCTTTGTGTACATATGTGCTTTTTGGGGGGTGTCTTGTGTTTGTTTTTCCTGCTTTCTTTTAGTTTGTTCGTTTTTGCTTGTTTTAAGCATCTTTCTAAATTAGCACATGATAGAGATATTTTGAAACATGACCAAATAGTGCTTTAAATACTGTGTAATAGTATGATATTCTTTAATAGTTTCTTGCTATTTAGTTTATAATTTACTTGCACTTTACTCATTTTAAAGGGTAGGGGACTAATGGCCTGGTAAGTTTTCCTGCTGAGGTAATCGGTGTTTTGTGCAGCTCGCACAGGTGATTTCTTCCTCTGAAACACCTGCTGCCTTGTTTTCAGCGCATGTGGCCAGAGTTGCTCACCAAACACAACGTGAGCTGCACACTCACACTTAGAAGAGGGCTGAGGCTGCGGTTCACTCTCCGTAAAGCGTGTGGCGCGCTCTGTCCGAAGTGCGCGTGTCTCCCAGGGCGTCTGGTCAGACTGGCTGGCCCCGCAGAGTCGGCAGTGCTAGGGGTGGCCTCGCCTTGCTCCCAGGGTCACACACGTGTCGCGTGCCTGCCAAGGACGTGAGGTTCATGAGCTTCCCCCACAGAGGTGCCCGGGTAGAAACGTTCGTGCCTTTGTTCGCTCCGAGTCCCTCGCACCCTCCCGGCGTCCCCGGCGTCCCCGGTGTCCCCGGCTTCCGCTGACGGCGCCTCTCTCCCTTGCAGGCTGTTCCTGAGCACGTTCACGCTCGCGGTCTCTGCGGGGGCCGTGCTGCTCCTGCCCTTCTCCATCGTCAGCAACGAGATCCTGCTGTCCTTCCCGCATAGCTACTACATCCAGTGGCTGAACGGCTCCCTGATCCACGGTCAGTATGTGTCGCCGCGTCCAGTCCCCTCCCTGCTCTGACTTTCTAGGTTTTCCTTTCACTGTCTGCATCGCGCACGTTAAAAAAATCAGTAGAAAGGTAAGACGCTCTTCGGTTCCGCCAACTGAGAAACAGTGGGATGCCTGCGTGCCGGCTTCCCCGGGGCGACGGCCGCAGTGGGACTAGGTGAGCACGGTGGCCACCAGCCCAGCCAGCGTGCTGAGCGCCAGCGGGCTGCTCGTCTCAGAACGGCAGTTCCAGAGGACAGGAGTTTGAAGTCGAGGCAAACCCCAAGCAACGATGGGATTAAAACTGTGCCCTTGAGTCAGGAAACAGTTCTCCAGTCGTTGAGGTGTTTCTCCCCGCCGGGGGGTGGGGTGGGGTGGCAGTATTTGTTAAACTTGTGACCGGGGGAGACAGGCACCTGTCGGTGGTGGTTCGGTCTGCTAAGAGCAAGCACAGAGAGCCGGGCTGGGCTTTGTGAGGCCTGGGTCTGACCCGTCGACAGGAATAGGCCGTGTGTGGTTTGGGGCCTCATGAGGAACCAGTACGAAGGCCACCCTCATTTTATCCGTCTTCAAGTCCCGCAGAAGATGGTTGAAAACCATACTTTTAGGTACTATTTGTATTTGTGTATGAAGATTAGAAGTCAGCCAGTAGTAAATTTTAATGTCCCGTTGCTAGTTGAATGTTACTAATGATCTCTAGCTAATGGGTCTAAATAGTTCAGTCATTTATCATAATGCACGTCACTGCAGTTGTGTGTAATAACGATTTTCAACCGGTGTGCTGCAGGAATGTTTAAAACATGCAGTAATACCTATTTGGTCAGGGGCATGGGCCTCTCTTCCCTTACTGTCAAGTCAAAAAATGACAGCAGGTAACAACAATGGCCACTTGGTGTGAATGATTCAAAATTATACCTATTTTTTTGTCAAATTAGCAAAAAGTATATTTTTTGGTGTGTTGCAGAATTTTAATAATTTATGTAAGCCGTGAGATGAAAAAGGTTAAAAATTGCTGGTTCATAATAATTAAAATAAAAAAAACTAAGTGTTCAGAGTGAGAAATTTGCTTAATTATATTTTGGTAGAGTCAAGCGGTGGGGTGCTTTTTCGGCCAGGATGGATGGTGGTGTAGAGAGGAGTGATTGTTGATTCGGAAAGATGGAAAATCGTTCCCCTCCGGGTGGTAGGGCAATATAATGTAAAGTTTTATTTCAGTATTTGCACTGTGTAACATTTCTACAGTGGGCATGTGTTGGTTTTTTGTTAAAAGAAAAAAGTTATATTAAGGTAAAAATTTCACAACTCATTGCGAAAATTGTTCTTTTTCTGTCTTCTAAACAAGCAGAAGCTATTCTAGTTCTGAAGTCCTCACAACGCTGATGATTCAAAAGTAAACGTCTTCTAAGGCTAACGGTTTCTTGGTAGAATTTAAAAAAATTACGTTAGTCACTTTTTGACAATTAGATTAGAACCTCAGTTCCACTGGAAGATCGGTTTTATCTTGGTGTTGCCGTTTTGGAAGTTGTGGAGTATGGCTGAGCTCGGACGGACTGTCCTGTGTAGAGTCACGGACTTCTCTGTCTGCGAGGACGGCGGTGGTCTCCCGCAACGCTTTGTGCCCCCAGCAGAGGGAGCTACAAGTTAGTGCATCCCGTGGTCGCCCGGCATTCTGTCTGGCCTGGTTTGGTTTCACACCAGGAATTTGGGGGTTATTAAATAATCTTTGTTTGAATTCAGATACTTCTTTCAGGAGTAGGCGTTGGCTCTTTTGGAAAGGCTGTTACTAATACTGATTTAGACAAACTACGAGGGTTCTGAATTTTTAAGATTCTATTCCTGTGGTGGAGCATGTAACTAATTTTCTGAAGTAGAGAAATTTGACTAATGTTTTATTTTACAAATTGATGTGTAAGAAAGTAAAGGCAGTGGTAGTATTATATGTGTATTATCCTTAATTTTTAATTTGGAAATGTTTTATCAAAACTATAGAAATATTCTTAGGGATGTTTATGTGTGTATGTCTGGTGTAGGTTTGCAAGATGCTGGGCACTTAGTTTTAGGCAGTTGCTAAGGTTAATTACTACTTAGGAATGCGTGAGACCTGTTGTTTTTCCGTGTATTAGATATTCTCATAGTGATCTTATATGTTGCAGACTTGATAATTCAATTAGCATGAGCCAGGTCTAAAACTTCCACATTTATTTATTATGGTTAATAAACTCAATTGGGTGCATTTAATTATTTGGACTTTGAAGAAGGCCGGTTATTCACGTGGCTCGTACAGGAGAAAACCACCAGCTCTCAAGTTCTTCCTGTTAGGTGACGGCCTTGCAAGAGCAAGCACAGCCATGGGCCGCTTCACGACGGGGGCCGTGGTGACAGATGCGTTGTCAGGCAGTTTGTCGTCGTGTGGACACCACAGGGCGCACTCTCACATGCCTAGGTGGCCGGCCCACCACGCGCCGGGCCGCGCGGTGCAGCCTGTCACCCCGGGCCATCAGTTGCCCAGCGTGGGAGTGTGCGAGACCATGCGGGATTGAATCTGGCGCGAGAGAGCACGCTGCCATCGGGGGACACGATCCACAAGCGGGGGAGAGGGAGCGTGCGCGCGGCCGCCGCAGGCTTGGCGCAGCCACTGTCTTACCCAGGCTTGTGTGTACGGTCGGAAGAGCGCCCCCTAGAGAACAGTCCAAGTCCAGCAAGCGCAGGACGCAGCACCGCAGTTGTGTGTCCATGGTTACCCAGCGTCGCGTGCTGTGCGCAACTGGGCTGCTCTCCTGTTTCACGCAGGGCGGCGCCGTGGGTGTCTGTGCCGCATCCCCACAAACACGGGAGCAGGGGATGCGCTGTGATGTTTGGCTGCTACGAGGTCACACTAGGGAGAGGGATTCCTCAGCTCCATTTGTCATACAAGTGGTCGGACCTAGACTGACGCACGTGGTGGCCGCAGGCCTCCGCAGCGGGTCCAGAGCACATCGTGTCTGTCCCGTGATCGCGGTGGTCAGGGCTCCAGCGGGCATGTGGAGTCTCCCGGGAAACGGGCAGTTGGGGGAAATGGCATTTTAAATGTTAGATAATATGCATATTTAAAGTTCCATACGTAAAGGAAGGCACCCAGTTTCCCGACCGACCAACGGAGTCGCTGGTGTTCAGAACCTGCTGGTCTTCCGGGCGGTTCTCCTCACTGGTCCGGCAGACACCAATGCCCGTCCCGTCTGCGGGGGCACATCTCCTCCTCTAGCTTCTCATGGCGTCCTGTTTTCAGCGTGTGGGTTAGTCAGGGTGGGTCCTTTTACTGATGTGTGAGCTTTTGCCCAGGGCAGAGTTTTATGTCTTTTTAAATAAGTTTGTGTTTTTTATCTCATTTTATTTTATTTATTTATTTATTTTCAGAGACTGGGGAAAGGAGGGAGAAAGAAGGGGGGAGAAGCATCCATGTGTGGTTGCCCCTTGTGCGCCCCCTGCTGGGGGCCGGGCCCACGGCCCAGGCGGGTGCCCTGACTGGAGCTTGAACTGGTGATGGTTCCCTTTGCAGAATGATGCCCAAGCCACTGAGCTACACTAGTCAGGGCAGTGAGAATAATTCTGTAAGGAAAGGGTTGAGAGCCGACCCTTTCCTTTAGCTGTAACTTACTCCACTTTCTTGTCTTTGTCTGGTGTGACTGCTGGTATGTGTTGAGAGTCTTTCAGTGTCTTGGCCAGAAAAGCGGTGTGCGGAGATGGCGGGGAGGGGCTCGGACGTCTGTTTAACACGGGGGTGTGTCGCTTCTCTTCCCTTCTTCCTGAGAGCCCTGGGAGTCGGGGGAGGGCCTGCGTCTCACAGGAGGAAGCAGAACGTGAGGTCGATGCCTCCTTCCATGTCATGCAGCCGACAACGCAAGCCCAGGCTGCCAGACGTGCAGGGCCACGCCCCAGCCCCTGCCCTCAAGGCTCCCGAGGTCCTGCAGTCACAGAGGGTGGGTCCCTTGTTCTGTTACAGGGCATCACAGAACAGCGGGCATCTTACTGAAGTTGGGTGTGTGCAGAAGGCTTGGGTACACGTGTGCACACAGATGCAAACACGTGGGAAACACAGCAATGGAAGGCCGTGTGAGAGGGACGCCCAGAGGGAAGGTGACAGGGGCTGACTGGGGCGTCAGGGGCATGACGCTCCTGACGGAAGGGGGGGTAAGAAAAGCATTTGAAAAATTCATGCCAGAAAGATGTCAGCATCAGGTGAAACCTATAAACCCACTGATCCAAGAAGCTGCGCCAGCTCCGTGTGCAAGAAACTCTCCCAGGAGGTATCGTTGGATTGGACACAGTGACAAAGAGAAAACCTTAAAAGCATTCAGAGAACAAGACACATAAGCACAGAGCAGCAAGGAGAAGAACCGGCATATTTCTTGTGGGAAAAAATGCCAGCCAGATGACAATTACCTGCCAGCCTAAATCCAGCAAGAATATTTTTCCAAGACAAAGGCAGAGCAAAGACAGTGTCAGATACACAGAAGATAAAAATTCATCCCCGCCAGACTGCTGGTGGCGGCCGACTGAGGGGACAGGAGTGTGGATCTCCTGCCCTAGAAGTGTGGTTCGTGGGTAAACATAGTTTTCCTTTATTGTATGTCTTATTAGAAGATGATTGGTTATTTCAAAAATAAAACGGCAGCGGTACATTGAGTTTTACAATGTGTTCAAGTAAAATGCGTGAGCTCGGAAGTGCGAAGGCGGAAGGAAAGAAAGGGAGACGTGAGTGGCGGTGCTGGTGTGGAAGGCGCAGTGTGAGGAGTCGGGGTGCACGGCGAACCTGCAGCCCTGCACACAGCGCAGCAAGGGGGGCGGCCAGTCAGCGAGCGAGGGGCTGACGTGGAGTCATATGCCGAGTTAGCCCGGAGGAGCACAGAACAAGCAGGAAGGGGCAGATGGAACAAGGGGGCCAACGGAGGAAAGAGCTCGTGTGCAGACACACCCTGCCTGTCTCGGTGAGCCTCAGTGGCCTGCACACCCAGTTCGAGGGCAGAGGGGGCCAGGGGGAGGAGTAAGGGAGCCACAGATCCGCGCTGCCTGCGAGAAGCCCGCGGCGGCCCTGCAGGCACAGGTAGGTTAATGGCAGGAGGAGGAGAAGGCGTGCCCTGCTGGTTCTGGCAGAAAGGAAGCTTTGGTAGCTGTGGGGGTATCAGCAAAGGGCGAGGGATGAGGGAGGTCGTTGCGTAATGATGAAGGATTCACTCATCAAAAGAACATGGTAATGAACACCATGAAGCAAATAAACACCATGAGCAACATCCATGAAGCAAAATCTTACAGAAGTGAAAGGATTAATAGTCAAAGTCCCAATGATATTCAGATAGATCTGTATCCCCTCTTCAGTAATCAATAGAACAAGGGGGAAGGAAAACCTGAGAATGTGGGAGAACTGAATGACACTCTTAAACAACTTGACCTAATTTGCGTTTATCAGAACACACTTTTTCAAGTACGCGGAGAACATGTATTAAGAGACCCATATCCAACGCCATAAATAAGTCTCTGCGCTGGTAGAGGATTTAAGTCATACAAGGTGTGTTCTCTGACAGTGATGACCTTGAATGGGAAATCAGTGAAGAAGCACGTCTGGAAAACTCCCTCTAGTGTTTGGTAGCTGAATAGCGCACCTCACAATAACGCATAGGTCACAGAAGTAGAAAGAAGTTTGAAAGGGCTTTAAACTGAATAAAAATGGAAAAAACCATTCCAAAATGTTTGTACCACTAAAATGCATGTTTTAGGGAAAAAAGTGTCAAATTAATTCCTACAGTTTCCACCTTAAGAAACTGGAAAAAGGAGAGCAAATAAATCCCAAAGTAAGAAGATGGGAAATGAAAGATGAGGGGGGGAACCAGTGACATGGGAAACTGAGAGAGTAGGAAATCAGTGAGATCGATACCGCTGATCAGCACAAGTGACAGAAGAAGACGCCAATGACCAGGATCAGGAAGGAGAACGATGACCTCAGCACAGTCTCGGCCACTGAAGGGGCAATCAGTGTGTGTTGCGAACAGCGTCACCCGAACACATTCAGAGTTTCGAGAAATGGACAATTCCCTGACCGGCACACGTTCCCGGGCCCCTCTCAGGCGCTGTGGACATGCTGCGAACGCTCTGGAGAATCAGACTGCAGGCCGGGGGGCATCCCTTCAGCCCCGCCAGACATTTAAGGAAGAAATGACACCGGTTCCACACAGACCTTTTCAGAAAGTTGGCAGCGAGGGAGCTTGCCCTGACTCGCTGAGGCCAGCATGGCCCGGATACCCACACCGGACAGCCACCGCAGGGAAACTGAGGCCAGTATCCTCCTGAACGTAGACGCACGCGTTCTAAACAACACTGTAGCCGAGCGAGTGTAACAGTGTAGAAAAAGGGCGCTACATCATGACTTTGGGGGAAGAACCAGTGACTGCAGTTCATCACATTCACATGCTACAAAAGCCAGGTCATCACTGCATGCGCAGAAAAAAGCATCTGGCAGACTTCAGTGTTCTTTCTTGATAAACATCTCTTGGCTAACTAGGCACAAAAGGGGATCTCCCCCTCCTGATACGGAGCATCCATGGGAACCCTACAGGTAACATCGCACTTCACAGAGAAAGAGGGAACGCGCTCCCCTGGGCGCAGCCGTGTTCCGGTGAGTGTTGACGGATGACCCTCAGGCTGGAGGGAAAAGAGGAGACCTCTCCTCATAGGTGATCTGGTTGTCTAGGTAGAAGTTCTGATGGGATTTCTTAGAAAAAAGCTGTTAGGACCAGTAAGTGAATTTTGCAAGGTTTCAGGATATGAGATCAATGCACTCAGATGCATTTCTCTGGGGTAGCAGTAAACAATTGGAAGTTGATTGAAGAGCCAGTGCCAGTGGGGTGCAGCGGCATCACAGACGTGGAACCCTTGGGGGTGCGTGCACCCTCGCACTGGAGCCCTGCGGAGAAGAGCTGGAGCCCCACAGCAAACCAAGAGGCAAGCCCCTGCTTGTGGGCCAGAGGAGGTCACCTCTCCCCACATCGACCTGTGGATTCAATACAGTCCGAGTCCCAGTCCCAGCTGACCTTTTTGGTAGGAACTGGCCAGCCGATCCAAGATTCAGATGGGACTTCTAAGAACTTAGAAGTGACAAAACAACTTTGAAAGAAAGCAAAACTGGAGCCCTAAGTATTTGACTCAAAGACAATTTTGAAGCCATAGTAGTTGAGACCATGTGGCATCATTGTGAAGACAGACAAGTACATCAGTTCAACACAGCAGAGTCCAGGAACATGAGGTCTGTCTGGAAGAAGTCCAGCCATTGTTAGTATAACGAGAATAGTTTGTGCGACATCGATGTGACCTGGCAGCCAAGGAGTGTGGACTGGAACACGCATGTGTGAACAAAGACGACTTCCCTGGACTGGTCAGTGGGGGCGGTAGACGCCCTTGAGTGAGCATGTGTACTGTGTGGCTACTGCATTCAAAATGACCGAGTGACACCCTGGCTGCTGTGGCTCACTGTAATGAGTGCTGGCCTGAGAACCAAAGGGTCTTTGGTTCGATTCCCAGTCAGGGCACAGGCCTGGGTTGCGGGCCAGGTCCCCAGTAGGGGGCGCTCGAGAGGCAACTACACGTGGATGTTTCTCTCCCACTTTCCCTTCCCCTCTGCCTAAAAATAAATAAGCTCTTAAACAAAACAAAATAAAACAAAACAAAATGACCGAGTGAGCAGAGAAATGCGCTTGCATCCAATTTTGTGTTGAGCTTGAACATTCCTCCACAGAAACTATTCCAGTGATTCAGAGGCCGCAGCTGTGGGCAGCTGGCCATTGGCAGCTTCCTCACAACAATGCACCTGCTCATGCATCACGTCTGTTGCAGAGTTTTTTTTTTTGGCAACACTTCAAATCACCCAGGTGACTCAGCCCCCCTACAGCCCAGATTTGGTGCCCTGCGACTTCTGGTTTTTCCCAAAACTAAAATCACGTTTGAAAGGAAAGCGATTTCACACTGTTGATGAGATTTAGGGAAATATGATGGGGCAGCTGTTTAGGAGAACTGCAGAGGTCCCCACGTGCCTACTTTGAAGGGGACTGAGGTGTCATTGTCTTATGTACAATGTTTCTTGCGTCTTGTATCTTTGACAAATGTCTCTGTTTTTCATGGTACATGGCTGGACACCCTCGGGACAGACCTTGTATAGCTACATGTCCATTGTCAGTTTACTTTCAACAGAGGTGCAAAGTGATTTGGTGGGAAGAGGGCGTTTTCCACAAATGCCTTTAGAATAATTGGGTAGCCAGAGACAAAAAAAATGAACTTGGAGCCACACCTGACATTGTCTGCAAAAAGCAGTTCAGAAGGATCACAGGCGTAAACCCTGGAACTGTGGCCCCTGCAGACAGCACTTGGGAGGGAGCCTGTGACATCGGCCCCGGCCGCAGTTTCCGGGGTAGAGGTGACCCATTAAAGCATGACCTGTAAAAAAAAATGCGACAAGCCGGACTTCATCGAAATGAAGAAAGCTCGTTCTTCAAAACCAGCCGGTCAGGGGATGGAAAGACAGTGCGCAGACTGGAAGGAATACCTGCGGTGCCAGGTCTGACGAGGGACTTGCGTGCAGCGCAGATCAAGACCTTGCCCGGCCTGGAGCCAGCGAGCAGGCTGCCCAGGGATCCGCAGGCCGCAGGTGCGCAGAGATGCCCCCGGGGAGCACAGAAGCTCGAGGCAGGTGCGCGAGTGAGAAGGTGCTCGCCGCTGCTGCCGCCAGCCCTACCCAGTGGGGAATCGCACACCAGCACAGTAACGGGCTCCCCGAACAGCCACTGGAGAGGCGGAGACTGGGAGAGCGCGCACACCCTGTTCTGGTGAAATGCGGGTGAACTTTGAACTCTGCTGCTGGGGTGTAAAGTCACGCCACCACTTTGGAAGACATTTCGGCAGTTTCTTGGAGCGCCGAACATGCTCGTGTCTACTCTGTGACCCAGCCGCTCCGCACCCACGTGTTTGCCCCGAGGAAGGGAGTGGGCGTGTCCACAGGGAGCCGTGGACGTGGGCGTGCAGAGCAGGCTCCGCGGCAGGCTGGGCGCGGCCCAGTGTGCAGGGGGATGGCTGCAGTTCACTCCCTGGATTCGATCGGATTGGTACGAAGGACGGACTCCTGATGCACACCGCGGTGTGGGAAAGTCTCGAGGTACTATGCTCAGTGACGGAAGCCAGACAGAACCAAGGGCACATACTACACATACCGTGTGCGTCCAGTTCTAGAAAACCCAGCCTTTTCTCCTGGCGTGGCTCGGGGCTGTGGGGGGGGGGTGAGGAGTGGCGGCGGCAGTGAGGTGGGCTGGGGGAGGCGACGGGGCGGGGCGTGTGCGTTGCCTGTGGCCATGCTGTCGCTGGGGAGCGTGTCTGTCAAAGTTTATGAATTCAACCTTGGTGTGGTTATGTCCCTTATAACTCAGTAGACTAAAGTGCACGTTTTTGCTTTTTGTACGTCCTCATTTCCTTCATTTTGCACTGGCAATCGAGAATTCATTCTAAATCTTCCTTAGTTCGGCCCAGGAGCTCTTACTGGGAGGGGGTTTCCCTGTTAACACTTGGCGACACAGAATGTCAAGTTCATCGCACAACTCAGGGACGGAGCCGCGCCGATTGTCCACCGCTCCGGTTCCCTCACCCCCCCCGCACTGCCTGTGGACAGGGTCCTCAGCCTTGCTCTCGCCACGGGGACCTGTGAGTTGGCAGGGCTGTCACCTGGAATGCAGGCGGGCAGGAGCCCAGGTGGCCCCAGAACCGCAGGGTGCGCAGGCGGCCGCCGTCCTGTGAGCTCTTCAGGTGGTTAGCGCAGCCGAGCGTCCATGGGATCGCGGCCCCTTTGATGGAGACCGGGCCACGGTGTTGCCGGGCTGGGAAGTGGAAAAGCACCTCAGAACTTCTGTTACGTTAGAAAGTTCTGGTGAAAGCTTTCCACTGGGAGATGTAAGATGTTGTCTTAAACTTTGCGTGAAACACTTTATTGTCTGCTAAGGCAAGCGTATTGTTTTATTAAACCTGTGGCGATTTTTGAGAGAAAGTGTGAGCTGACTCGGTTGCCTCTATCGCCCCACCTGCTGGAGGAGGCGGACCTCTAGTGGTGGCCTGTACGAGCGCCGCACGTGTGTGTTCGGTGGGTGCGTGCCACACTCCGGGCAGTCGCTGGGGGCCCTGCGAGCTCAGGGCGGACCCCCACGCCTGGGGCTCACGCCTGCGGGCCAGCGGTGTCCGTCCAGCTCGCCCACTGCTGTCTTAGCGCCCAGGCGGCCCGCGCCTTGTGAGTCGGGCGAGGGTGGAGTGGCGGCCGCCCACGTCAGAAGCACTGAGTTGTACCTGTAGCGTCGTTTTCATCTTTGACTCTGGAGTTCATCAATTTTATCAAGAGTACAGCCATCGTTTGGAAAGTAAGTTTTGCATTTTAGCGTTTCACCTTTAAAGAGCAGGAGATGTTGAGCCGAGCATTGCCCCAAGGACACAGGCAAAGGTCTCTTTTTCTAAACCTGTCCTTGGTGGCTTTTACTGTGGTTTTCTGAGACCTGCAGAGCGTGCCAGCGAGCGGAAGGGCTGGGGGAGCTCGCCTGCCTTCCCTCTGCTTTCCCACGGGCGGTGCGCCCTGAACCGCTGACCGGGGTGCTTGTTAGACTCTCGGGGGCTGGCGCGGTCTCCGCACGCTGTGACCCGCCTTCGCTGCCGGCGCGGGGGGCACGGGGGAGGGGGCGTGGGGGGGCGCGGGGGGCGGTGCTGGGTCGAGCAGGCAGGTTCGCATCCTGTCCGTAAATCACTTAGCCCCGCCCTTGGCACAGAAGGGCTCAATAAATGCTAATTATTCCTTTTAGGGTTTTAACGAGGCTTAAATTAAATGAGATTAAGCCTGTAAACTGCTTGGTAGAGGATCTGGCATTTATTAACTGCGCCGCAAACGCTCGTGACGCTCGTGGCCCTAACTCGAGCACTCGGGTGCCAGCGTGTCGAGAGAGGCTGCGTCTCTGGGTCTCTACATACGTCCTACCTCCAGCGCGTTTGCGTGAGGGCGCAGGGGAGGTTTCTGGGTCGGCCACGAGCCGCGGGTGCCTGTCACGGCGTCACGCAAACTTGAAGTCACTCCTTTCTGATCCCTAGGGCCCGGTCGTTCGCTGGCCGCTCCGTTTTTGCCGTGTGCGTGTATTACTGTTCGGGGGCGCAGCCCTCAGGCTGGCCCCGCCGCGTGGCGTGGCGTCCCCTTGGCCAGGCCTGCGGGCCCCTAACCTGTCTCCCGCGTTGTCCCTGCAGGTCTGTGGAACCTCGCCTCTCTCTTCTCCAACCTCTGTCTGTTTGTCCTGATGCCCTTTGCCTTCTTCTTCCTGGAGTCAGAGGGCTTTGCCGGCCTGAAAAAGGTGAGTGACCCGTGTGTTGGGATCACGTTAGTTAAAAATGGAGAAGTAAATATTATTCACGTTGAACTATAAAAACCTGGCTTAAACAGCCAGCCGTTTGACAGGAACGTAAAAAGTTTAATGAATAACAGCATCTTGTTAATATAATTCATAGCATTGACAGTCACATCAGTAAAACTGCTTATTGAACGAACGACTCTGCCTGTGCACGGCGGGGGCGGGAGGGTCACCTTTGACCCTTGAGTGCATCCGCGGGCTGTGCCGGCGTGGTGGGGCACGCCCGTGAGGACGGGCGCCCCCGGGCAGCAGCGGTGCCCCTTCCCCGGGCTCCCTCCTGGCACGGACTTCTAGGACGTGTCCTGATGTGAGTTGTCTCACCTGCAGCGCCCAGGCCTGCGGCGTGTCCCAGCCTCAGCCACGCGCCGTCAGACGGCCGGGCCCCGCGGCCCTGTGAGCTGCTGCGGGGGTGAGGCGGGCGGGGGGGGGGGGGGGGGGCCCCCGCA